>LR812538.1:349332-501832 GCA_903798195.1 Danio kyathit | reverse complement strand
AAGCCCACCACATCCCCAATAAACTCACCACAACTTCTTCCGTCATCATTAAATTTTACAGGAAAGCCTAAATGCTATCATACATGTGATCTGAATGTGCGAGAGGCCATCTCTCTGTGATCATTACAAATGTATTATTAATCTACCAGTAACAAAATGTATTAATCAGCGTGTTACGTGTGCTCCGAAACCGTGGGTTATGATCCATACAAATCACGCATCATCTGTCATATTTAATCCTAATATCTACTGCCATATTTAATCCAAAAAATGATCAGTAGAAAGACATTCTCTGTGTGTGTGTGTTTCAGGACCAGCACAAGCTGCTGTCTCAGTACCAGAGTCTGGTGGTCAAGCAGCTGGTGGTGCAGGGTCACGGAGCGGAGAAGAAGACTGTCCCGCCGGAGGGAGCTGACGGTCCCGCTGACTCGGATGACACTGAGAGCCTTCAGAAAGAGCTGCAGAGTCTCAGCAGAGACATTAAAGACACCGTCCTCGCTCAGAGAAAGCCATCCGTCACAGAGTAACACACACTTGCAACATGGTCTCGTTCTAAAGGTGTGAATAAACTGACTGAACTCAACAAAAATCCACACAATTCCTTCATGTCGTCCCAACTCAAATCGATTAAGTCAACTTCATTGTTTTCATAAATTTAAGTGGGTAAAACAACTAAATTATCCCCCAAAAACCTCAAGAATTGTGTTGAATCAGCTCATTTTGAAGAAGTAGTCTGAGCAAGCAGCAAAGGTCATGTTTCCTCTACGAGAAGCGACTGATAAAAGAGATGTCTTATTAACTATTCTTGTATTAAATATCAGGAGAGTGAGAGAGGAATTGATATATTTAAAAAGTCAATGAATATGTGAGGTTGGTTACAAAACAATAGTTAATTCTATCCTTATTAATTCTAATACTCACTGAAGCTGAGCAGGGCTGAGCCTGGTCAGTATCTGGATGGGAGACCACATGGGAAAGCTAGGCTGCTGTTGGAAGTGGTGTTAGTGAGGCCAGCAGGGGGCGCTCAACCTGTGGTCTGTGTGAGTCCTAATGCCCCAGTATAGTGAAGGGGACTCTATACTATCAGTGAGCGCCGTCTTTCAGATGAGATGTTAAACCGAGGTCCTGACTCTCTGTGCTCATTAATAATCCCATGGCACTTCTGGTAAAGAGTAGGGGTGTAACCCTGATGTCCTGGCTAAACTCCCCCCATCAGCCCTTACCCATCATGGCCTCCCAATCATCCCCATCCACTGAATTGGCTCTATCACTGTACCAATAGCTGGTGTGTGGTGAGCGCACTGGCGCCGTTGTCCTGTGGCTGCCGGAGCATCATCCAAGTGGATGCTACACACTGGTGGTGGTGTGGCGAGACCCCCCTCATGATTTGGGCGTATGGCCATACGCATACATTACATGAACTTGTGTTCAACTAAAATAAATGCTCATCTTCAGCGCCTTGGTGAAAGATTGTAGCTGAAGTGAAAAAAAGCGCAAAAAGTTTAATAAAACAAGTTTTGTGCATTTAAGTTCATTAAAAATAAGAATAAAAAAAAATCACCACAGCGGAATGAACCACCAATTACTCAAGCATATGTTTTTATGCAGTGGAGGCTCTTCCAGCCACAACCCAGAACAGAGAAACACCCAAACACACTCATTCACACACTCCATAAATGTAGTTGATCAGTTCCCCTATAGCGCATGTGTTTGGACTGTGGGGGAAACCGGAGCACCCGGAGGAAACCCACGCCAATATAATGTATAAGTAACTTTATAAATAAATTATTAACAAGAACAGACTATTTTGAATCATAAATGCTTTTAGTGTAAGAGGCTTTAGTTTTAATCAAAAAAAGAATATATATATATATGCGGCACGGTGGCTCAGTGGGTAGCTCGATCACCTCACAGCAAGAAGGTCTCTGGTTCGAGCCTCGGCTGGGTCAGTTGTCATTTCTGTGTGGAGTTTGCATGTTCTCCCCGTGTTGGCGTGGGTTTCCTCTGTGTGCTCCAGTTTCCCCCACAGTCCAAACACATGCGCTATAGGGGAACTGATCAACTAAATTGGCCGTAGTGTATGAGTGTGAATGCAAGAGTGTATGGGTGTTTCCCAGTGTTGGGTTGTGGCTGAAAGGGCATCCGCTGTGTAAAACATGTGCTGGATAAGTTGGCGGTTCATTCCGTTGTGCCAACCCCTGATTAATAAAGGGACTAAGCTGAAAAGAAAATGAATGAGTGATGTGTATATATATATATATACATTATATTACAGTAATCGATTAAAAATGTAACTAATTAATCACACGTTTTTTTTTGCAATTAATCTTGATTAATTAAGTCTTGTAATTTTGGCTATTGAAGTGTAAAATGTAAATGAATGTAAACTCAAGACAAAGAAACTATTTAAATTCAAAATACGAATTTTTGTTTAACTTGTAACACAGATTTCTTCATGTGAACAACATATCCACAATAAACCATCAAGATCCTCAACCTGTTGGCCTGACCTAAAGTAGAAACAATTCTGCTTAGACCCTCCTTTACATTCAGCCAGTTGCTGAGACGGTCCACTCTGTTGAAGTTATCAGGCGACAGTGTGGTTTGAATGATGTGGCCTGAGAGTGAGAACAGTCTCTCACTAGTACACTTGGGTACCCAAACCCGGTGCCATGTAACCGATATGCACCGGACTGAATCAGCATATGAGTTTAGTATGTTTCCCCTTAATAATAAAATCCTTCATTTCAAAACTGCATGATGTGTTTGACTAATATTAAATTAGTTTAATGATTACAGTAAACATTACAGTGGAACAGACATACAAAAAACAAGTAATCAGTATGGGGGCAAACACTTTTTCACACCAGTGTGTGTGCGTGTGTGTGTGTGTGTGTGTGTATATATATATATATATATATATATGTATATAATGGTGTCATGTTGAGAACAGTTCATCTTCTGTGCTGCTCACTCTGAGAAAGACAAATGCTGACGATGTCTACACAGGAGGACTCATGATTTCGGACTCTATAAATACAACAACAAACAGCGAGCCACATAATTATGATTTCACACTCGCCCACATTCCTGTAACCTGATTAAAATGTGCTGTCGATTAAATGGATATTTTCTCACAGAAGGGATTAACACGCCACTAATGTAATGGTGGTCAATTATAAAAATACGCTAAATATTCTCAAAGCACATCCAGTACTGCTGGTTTGTGTTTACAGGCTTCATGCATTTAATGTGTCCTCCACAATGACTCCTCTGGCCTCTTTATCTCATCGCTGCTTATCTGTGTTGTTTTTGTCTGTCATTGTCTTAAATGTAGAAGTGTGAGTCTTCACTGTACTCATGATTTAAAGTGTAGTCATTCATTAGTCTCTATTTCAGAGGTCACCACAGTGGAATGAACCGCCAACTATTCCAGCATATGTTTTACTCAGTGGATGACCTTCCAGCTGCAACCCAGTACTGGGAAACACCCATACACACTCATTCACACACACTCATACACTACAGCCAGTTTAGTTGATCAATTCCCCTATAGTGCATGTGTTTGGACTGTGGGGGAAACCGGAGCACCCGGAGGAAACCCACGCCAACACGGGGAGAACATGCAAACTCCACACAGAAACACCGACTGACCCAGCCGAGACTTGAACCAGCGACCTTCATGCTGTGAGGCCACAGTGCTAACCACTGTGCCACCCCAAGTGTAGTGACGAAAGCACAATTTCAGGACCTGTTACCAGTGTTAGGTAAGTTACTTCAACAAGTAATTAATTACGTCACTACAACTGTATCTAATTCATTTGTCTGATAAGTTAATAGGTATTTCAGTTACTACTAAAAATCCTCATCAAATCTCAACACAGACAATAGAGGTAAAACTTAATTTAGTTTACCTTTGAGTCCTTTATTTGAGATCTTTGTTTTGATTTAAATGAAACTAATGTTAAACAATATACACTCACCGGCCACTTTATTAGGTACACCTGTCCAACTGCTCGTTAACGCAAATTTCTGATCAGCCAATCACCTGACATTCGGGTGGTCGGGTCAGAATTTGGCGTCAACAACATGAAAGCATGGATCATCCTGCCTTGTATCAGCGGTTCAGGCTGGTGGTGGTGGTGTAATGGTGTGGGGGAGATTTTCTTGGCACACTTTGGGTTCATTAGTACCAATTGAGCATCATGTCAACGCCACAGCCTACCTGAGTATTGTTGCTGACCATGTCCATCCCTTTATGAGCACAGTGTCTCCATCTTCTGATGGCTACTTCCAGCAGGATAATGCACCATGTCATAAAGCGCCAATCATCTCAGAGTGGTTTCTTGAACATGACGATGAGTTCACTGTACTCAAATGGCCTCCACAGTCCCCAGAGCTCAATCCAATAGAGCACCTTTGGGATGTGGTGGAACGGGAGATTGGCATCATGGATGTGCAGCCGACAAATCTGCAGCAACTGTGTGATGCTATCATGACAATATGGAGCAAAATCTCTGAGGAATATTTCCAGTAGCTTGTTGAATCTCTGCCACCAAGGATTAAGGCAGTTCTGAAGGCAGAAGGGGGTCCGACCTGGTACTAGTAAGGTGTATATATTAACACAAATTTCTAAAATATTTCCTTGTTTTTTTTAAGCTTGTGCAGATGTCGGACGAATAAAACCTTTAGTTTAAGAAAATTATATATATATATACTTAATTTACCTTATATTGTCAAATTTTTTCTTAAGCATATGCAATTGTCTTGATAAATGACAAATGTTCTTTAGTTGAACAAGAAATATATTCTGCAAAGAAATTCATTATTAAAACTATTATGTATTAAAGTGTGTTGAAATAAATCTCTCCATTAAACAGCACTTGGGAAATATTTGAGAAGATAAAACAAAATTCACAGGCTAATAATTTTACCTTCAAGTGTATATCCATCAACTTTTAATTTAAAACGGCTCCTATTTTACCCCTTATACATGATATAAGATAAGCCGTTGGTGTCTCCAGAATGTCTCTGTAAAGTTTCAGCTGAAAATACCCATCAGATTATTTATTATAGCCTCCAGAATCTGCCCGTTTTGGTGTCTGAGGACAGTGTAGCTGTTTTTGTAGCCTATGGCTTTAAATGCAAATGAGCTGCTTTTCCCCGCCCACCATTCCCACATGTGTGTCTGCTTCTCATCATGCATTATGTCAGATAAACAGCAGTCAGTGATAGAGAGCAGTCAGACTCAGATGAAGCTGAAATACAGCTGTCAACAACAAGTGTTTATTTGATGTATTTGTGTGTTTACTGACACCATACGGCCGTGGTGATTATAGCAGTTAAGAATTACAGCGATTTTACTGTCTTCATTACAAACATGCTCTGTTTTAAAACATTTTAAACTTATAAGAATCAGAGAGAGTTGACAAAGATGTTTTAATCTCAGTTTATTTGCTAAATAAATGTTCTTTGGACATGTCTATACATGTTATTATAGAAACATGGCACCTGTCAGTCAAATCAGTGGGCGGGGAACCCGCACTCCTACATCACGTTGTGGTGGGCCTCAAAATCACTGGGATTTGGATCCTATTTTAAAGTCAGTCTTGTTGTGTTTCTATCACCCCAATATGACTGTGGATAACAACATACCTGCACACAGTTCTGTCCAAACAGCTTACAAAAGATGATTTTCTTCATAGATGCCCTTTAATCGTGTCCTGAAAAGCTGTTTGAATAGGCGGTGATAAACCAAGGTCAGTGTCTGATTCTTTATTTAACAGTCAAATAAGATTTAAGATGTTTAATAAGTGACACATGGGTCAAAGATCCGTCAAAACTAGCATTGTCTGTTTGACTGTTAGAGTGTTTTTATTTATTTTAATTCTCCGTGTCTTTCTATTTACTCGGAGTGTTCAGGGACAGGTTTCTTTTGCTTCTCATCGCCATGGAAACAGCGGGAGACGATGACTAAATTCATTTTTTGACTCAAGAAATAAAAACAAGTGTGAAAGCAGCGACTTACGCCTCAAGAAGAAACATCTGAAGAGCTTTTTAAAGTGAACAAACACAAGACACACTTAAAAATAACCCTTAAAGTTTCTAAAAAGACATGCGCACACGCTGAATCAGAGCTGAAGCACATTCATCAAGCAGACACGATGGCTGCATTTTAGGAGTCAGCATAAACACCCACAATTAGTTTATATCTTTGTATTCGAGATTAGAGGAATAGTTTGGCCAAAATAGGCACAATTTGATCATTTATTTATTTATTTCAGACACAATCAGAGATATAATGCCCTCTTTTTAGCGGTTGTTGCTATAAGGGATACAGCCGCTGCCGGAAGTTAACGAGAAACCCAACCCTCACGGTAATGTAAAAACAGTATTATACCCAGTTATTCATGTTTTTTTTAAATTACCTATTAAATTGTATTTTATTAACGTCTACCCCCTAACCAGCCCTCACAGAAATGCACAAATATTAATTATTGATGTACAGTGTCACATGAGGTGAGTATCTGCAGCTGTATCCCTTCTAGTGTACCCTCTCTTCCAGCTTTGTGATGGCAGTTAATGGCGCCTATTTTACTCGTGAATTTGCACATGGCACTTTACAGTTCTGAATACTGTATTTGGTAACTAGAGACGTGTTTTTTGATAGATGTGCACTTTCTGTTCACAAAGCATATAAAAAAGCAAACTACTGCTGAAAAAATCCAGTTTAGCTAGCATGCACCTTGATTAAACAAAAAAGCATCAAAAATGCTAATTGTTTTGATGTCAAATGATCACCTTAAAACAACATCCAATATGACATGAGTTATTCATGTTTTTAAGGCAACCAAGCTAACAGAGAAAACTTTGACTAATGTTCTCTAAAGGCTCTCTCAAAAGTTATCAAAAAATGTTCTGCATAATGTGTGTAGAGCGTTTAACATTAGCCAATTTTTTAAAACAAATTTAGTAACGTTAGCAAAAAAATTATCATTGCGTTGTTGGGGGAACGTTTTAAAAACATTAGGATTACAAACATTACCATTGAGCTGTTAATGGAACATTCTCAAAACATTATCCCTGTGTTGTTGGGGGAACGTCTGAACAACATTAGGATTAGAAACTTTAACCTTGAGTTGTTAATGGAACGTTCTAAAAACATTAGGATAAAAACGCTATCCTTATGTTGTTGGGGGAACGTTTGAAAAACATTCGCATTAGAAACGTTACCAATAAGTTGTTAATAAAATGTTCTAAAAATGTTTGGATAATAGCGTTATCCTTGTTTTAATAACATTTGGATTAGAAACGTTAACACTGAGCTGTTAATGGAACATTCTAAAAACGGTATCCTTCTGTTGTTGAGGGAACGTTTGAAAAACAAGCATAACAAACGTTACTATTGAGTTGTTAATGGAACGTTCTAAAAACATTAGGATAAAATGTTTTATACTTGCGTTGTTGGAGGAATGTTCTAAAATTGTTAGCGTTAGAATAGTAATTGTTAACGGAACATTCTAAAAACGTTATCCCTGTGTTGTTGGGGGAACGTTTGAACAACATTAGGATTAGAAACGTTAACCTTGAGTTGTTAATGGAATGTTCTGGGATAATGGGGCATCCCGGTGGCGCAGTGGGTAGCACAATCACCTCACAGCAAGAAGGTCGCTGGTTTGAGCCTCGGCTAGGTCAGTGGGTGTTTCTGTGTGTAGTTTGCATGTTGGCGTGGGTTTCCTCCGGGTGCTCCGGTTTTCCCCACTATCCAAAAGACGTACAATAGGTGAATTGGGTAAGCTCAATTGTCCGTAGTGTATGAGTGTGAATGAATGTGTGGATGTTTCCCAGTGATGGGTTGCAGCTGGAAGGGCATCCACTGCTGTGAGGTGATTGTGAGGTGATTGTGCCACTGCATAAAACATGCTGGATAAGTTGGCGGTTCATTCCGCTGTGGCGACCCCTGATTAATAAAGGGACTAAGCTGAAAAGAAAATGAATGAATAAGATAAGATAAATCCATCCATGCGCAGCTCCACACGCCCCAAACCAAGCAAGCCAGTGGCGACAGTGGAGGAACAAACTTCACCAATTGACCAAAGTGAAGGAGAAAACCTGGAGAGAAACCAGGCTCAGTTGGGCACCACCATTTTTTCTCCGGCCAAACTTCTTGTGCAGAGCTGCAGTCTAGGTGCTGGAGGTTGGAGAACGCTGGACGTCCATCGTGGAGAAGCTGCAGGTGTGAGTAGGTCACCGGTGGGTGTTCAGGCTGGTCCACAGGATCAATGCGCAGACTTGTCTGTCACTGGGGTCTTTCAGGAATCAGTCTCATTCTCTCCACTCCTTCAAGACACCACGGCTTCTGCTCAGGATACGGCCTGGTCCAGGATTATGGAGACCTCTAGAAGTCCTCTATGCTTGGCATCATCTCTTCCTATGTGTTGTCCTTGAGGTCCTCGATGGTTGGCATCATCTCTTCACAGGTCTTGTTTCACATCAATGGCGCTGCACAATCTCTGGAGGCCTCAGGATGAGTATCCCCAGCTGGAAATGTGATGCTCCTTTGACCACCAAAATATTAACACAAAAGGAATTATAATATCAGGAAATATTATCAATCTGAAAGCTTCGATTGACAGATCTACACTGGATTTTGTATCCCTACAATGCATACCTTGACGTAAAAAAGACATCAAACTGACATTAACATCGGTGTCAAAAGTTCATTACAGGACAGTCCTGGGGTAGATTTTTGATGCCAATTTGACATCAAGCTAGTAAACAAGTCGATTATCATTTTCTTAAAGTGATTTTGATGTTGTTTTTACCTCAAGTGAAACAAGATCTCCGTAAACCCATGCTTTTTATCATTTAACTATAATAAACAACAAATGATTTTTTGCCAAACAATGTGAGCGGCTTCTCCAAAAAACAAAAACTCCCACCAGAGCGTGTAGCAACTTCCAGTAATACAAGCTGGTTGCCAAGTATTGCATACTGTTGCTAAGTAATATCGTTCCACACATTGCTTCTGATGAGCTTCTAAAGCCCACAGCATCCTCATTAGCGGCAGCTGGAGAAATAATGAAGCCCACCAGGGACGCCAGCAGAGGAAAATTACCTTTAAGATTCACAAAGCTTTAGGGTTTACCTGCAGCCTCAGGAACAAATCATCATGTCACTGAAGCCGGCACGCCACAAACATACAACTACAAGAGGCGTCAGGACAGAAGGGAAATGAAGTCGTTTTACAGCATAGGTCTCAAACGGGGTTCCTGGAGGGCCGCAGCTCTGCTCTAACCCTAATCAAACACAGCCGATCAACTAATCAAGGTGTTGAAGACTACTAGAGGCTGCTAAGCAGGTGTGAGTTGGAGGTGGTTGGAGATCAACTGCGCAGAGATGCGGCCCTCCAGGAATTGAGTTTGAGACCATTGTTTTACATAGTCTAAGACAGGGGTGCCCAAACTCGGTCCTGGAGGGCCGGTGTCCTGCAGATTTTAGCTCTAACTTGCCTCAACACACCTGCACAGATGTTTCTAGAAAGCCTACTAAGAGCTTGATTAGCTTGACCAGGTGTGTCTGATTGGAGCTAAAATCTGCAGGACACCAGACCTTAGATAACAAAAATTCTCTTTCATGACAAACTGGGATTGCCTTAGGCGAGGGGTGTCAAACTCAATTCCTGGAGGGCCGCAGCCCTGCACAGTTTAGTTCCAACCCTAATCAAACACACCTGATCAAACTAATTGAGTGCTTTAGGCTTGTTTGATACCTGGAGATAGGTGTGTTGAAGCAGGGCTGGAACTAAACTCTGCAGGGCTGTGGACCTCCAGGAATTGAGTTTGACACTCCTGCCTTAGGCATTGGAGTATTTATTAAAAAATAGATCGATCTCCCAGTTCATTGTGTTTTCATTATTGACAAACCATCAACCATGACTTTTGACTCAATAAACTCTTAATTTACTTAATTAAAAGTGATTAGGGTAATTGTTGGGTTTAGGCATGGGTCTCAAAGTCAATTCCTGGAGGGCCGCAGCTCTGTGCAGTTTTGCTCCAAGCCTAAAGAAACACAGCTGATCCAAATAATCAAGATGTTCAAAAGAGTCTCGAACACCTTGATTAGCTGCATCAGCTGTGTTTGATTAGAAAACTGTGCAGAGCTGCGGCCCTCCAGGAATTGACTTTGAGACTCATGGGTTTAGGTATTGGGTAGAATTAGGAACGTAGATTTGGATCATGCAGAATGTGTACAAATAAATAGCCAATATCTTAATAATAGGCAGGTAACAAGTTAATAGTGTATGGTACTTAAAGTGTTACCAAATGTGTTTATGATACACAGAACATCCTTGCACTGTATGCAGCTTTTGATTGGGGTTTTTCCACCTTTTGACCAATAAACTTGAGACATTTCTATTGGTTTGTGGATATATTTGTATATACAGTATATCCAGATGAACATTTCCCCATCACTCACAAGCAAAGAATGAGAAAATAAAAGAATTTCCTTGAATTACAATTTATTCCCATGATTTTATTCACTTCAGGCATTGAAATCACAAATAACTTTTAAAAAATCCTGTATTTTCACAAAAGTCATCAGAAAGTCATGCTTTATCCTGTGTCAAATGCCTTTTCCCCACACTGAAAATAATCCAAAATATAACAGCTGAACCACCAATATATCAAATTAAATAAAATGTTGTTTGAAACAAAGAGAAGAAGAGGAGATCACAAAGCCAGGTTAAAAAAACAACTGATACAACACATAAAATCTCATTACATTCATGGCATATAAAACAGAAAATTGCACATTTTCACCAAGTATAGCAGCACCTGACCGATATGTACGGAACAAACTTCTATCAAGTTCTAAATTCTAAAAAATAAACATTGTGCAATCAAAGTAGTTTAACGTACAAGCTCTGTAAACCTTCCAGCTGTACAATCCTGTAGAAACCAAAGCAAATCCTTCAGGACCCATGTCAAGGGGTGATCCCATTTAATAAAATTCAAATCCTAAAGTTTTAAGAAAAGACCGAACGCATCACAGCTTAATAAGAATTACAAAAAACAGGCCTCCTCCGCTAAACCACCGAGCGATGCTCCCCGCACACATAAACAGCGCTGGGGCGGATCCGTCTCTTGGTGTGGCCAGGCAGCTGCGGCAGGAACTTGAAGTACTTGGGCATCAGGTCAAGGCAGGCGTCGCGAAACTTCTTGATGCGCCAGTAGTAGATCAGAGGATTCAGGGCTGATTTGAGGTAGCAGATCCATAGGAGCCACGTGCTGATCTGGAAGAAGTTCTGCCTGTAGTAGAAGGCCCGGCTGAAGGTGGACAGCAGGCTGTAGGTGGCAAACGGTGCCCAGCATGCGGTGAAGACGGAGAACAAGATGAGGATGGTGGTGAAGGCACGTGTTTTGAAGCTCATGTCGATGTTCATCTGAAAAGGCCTCTGGAGGCTCATCAGACCCAGCTTGCTGGCCTGGCTGAGGCACACCGAGTCCGGGTGCGAGTGGATGCGCAGCGCGTTGTGGCGGAGCGTGCTCAAGATTCCCATAAACGTGTAGAGCATCACCAGGAACGGGACGAAGAAAAACAACAGCATGATCAGCATCACGTAGGCATGGTCTCCGCGCTCTGCGGAGTATCCGAAAACACACTGCGGAGCCCTGGGGGGAATGTAGAGCGTGGGATAGCCGAAGGAAAGAGGAAAGGAGAAGCAGAACGACAAAGACCACGAGACCGCGATTAACAATTTGGCGCTGCGTGGACTGAGCTTGTCCTGCTTCTGCACGATGATTAGGAAACGGTCCACGCTGATGATCATCAGAATAGCTACTCCCTCCATCACAAACATCCAGAAGAACATGGCTGACACGCGGCAAAACACGTCGCCGAAGATCCAGTGTGTGGTCACCATAGTGACCAGAGCGAAGGGCATGTTAAGGACCGCTAACATCATGTCGGCGAAGGCGAGGCTGGCCAGCAGGATGTTGATGGCCGAGCGCATCGCAGCCCTCTGGTAGACCATCACGCACACCACCATGTTCCCCAGAAAGGCCAGCAGCAGCACGCAGATGATCACCAGGCCCAAGAACACCTGCAGGGGCAGGTTCAGACCCTCAACAGGCTCCTGCCAAACCGATGAAGGAGTGATGTATTCGGACACAGTCCGGAAGTCCGGCGAGCTGTTGAGTTTGATGGAGGAGTTCTCCATGGCTCGTGCACCCGTGGGCTGGGACGCTGGCCGAGGTGAGGGGTTCGGCTGCCCTGAAGCCACAGAAGGACTAGTGGACGAATAAAGCATCCTTCTTTTTGTAGTTACATGGTAAAGAGTGCACGCTCAGCCGATCGGACAGGTGGCTAGCGCACATCTCAGCATGGAGGCAGACCCTGCGGAAACAGAAGAAAGGAATTAGGAAATCAGCCGCACTAGTATTCACAAATGATCTGCTCAAGTAATGTGATGAGTCATTCTCCGCTAGTCAATAATAAAGACGTTTGAAATTGTCAACTTGTACTGATGTTGGGCTTATTTTCCTGGTGAAATGCTGGCAAGCAAAATCTTTCAAGCAAAGTCGTATCTTGGTTTCAACATTGAAGGGGGGGGGGGGGGGGGGGGGGGGGGGTTAGAAGTGCGGGAGTTCTTCATTTAGTTATTTATTTTTAATTACCATCTTTACAAATAGATATTGGGGGGTTATAATCGCAAGTGCTGAATATTGAAGGAGGTGGGTTTCAAGGAAAGTCTATTCACCCAGAGGCCAAATTTGCAACGCCTCCAGGTAGTTCATCCAAGACCAAAGTCCTATCAAAGAGGAAATGGGGACAAAATCTAAA
The DNA here is from genome assembly GCA_903798195.1 of Danio kyathit. Classification (NCBI taxonomy): domain Eukaryota; kingdom Metazoa; phylum Chordata; class Actinopteri; order Cypriniformes; family Danionidae; genus Danio; species Danio kyathit. The sequence continues at coordinate 488,986 of LR812538.1, read as the reverse complement.
GCACCGAAATCTGGAGTGACCTGCCTCATTGTTGTTGTTGCTTAAGCCTTAATTTATGGTGACAGAGAGATCTCAAAACACTACAACTTTAAAAAAACAAACAGAAAACACACGTACTAGTTACATTTAAAACATTTCATGAACTACAGAGCTTGCCGAAATAAACAAGTGAATCTGTACAGAGCCCTCACCCACAGAGCCGCATGGCTACCTGCATAAAGACTGATGACTGGCTCTTTTGACCGCAAGGTGGGACGTTCTTTGATGTGGTGGCCGTACGGAGTGTTGCACTTTCCCCTTTCAGAGTATTTTTCTATACATACTCGTTATAATCCAAGTCGAATGATCTAAAGCCCAGTTCAGTGTCAAATGTACACAGTAGGTACAGCATAAACCACACATTAGGGGTGTGCGATATGACGATTTTTAATAGTCGATAATTAAAATAGTGAGGAAATAGCGTAGGAATGATGGGAACTGTCGTCTTTAACTCCACCACATCTTTCCCAGGACAGTCCCATGTTTCAGCTCTAATTTTTAGTGTCCTGACTTATTTTGAGTGAGGGTGCTTTCACACTAGCACTTTTGGTCCGCACCCGGGTTCGTTTGACGTCATAGTACGGTACGTTTAGCTAGTGTGAACGTGTCTTCTGAACTCGGGTGCGCACCCGTGAACCGTACCCGAGTCCGCCTGAAAGAGGTGGTCTGGGGTACGGTTCGTGCGAACTCTGGTATGGTTCACTTCTAGTATGAATGCAATTGTACCAAATAGCGGAAGTGAACCGGCAACTGTACAACAAACTATCGTTTTCATAACGTTCATTCGTGTGTGTGTGTGTGTATGTGCGCCACGTATTGTACCTTTAGCGGGACTGAGCCAAGCACAGTGATACACAGTGATGTCTGCTTGTCTCCTCCAGAAACAGCTTCTGCAGACACTGTGTGATGTTCTGAATGTTTATAATATTTTTGCAGCAGACAGACGCGAGTCGCTTTCTGTATGTCCAAAACTTATGATTCAGTAAAAGCAAATCGACCGCGATGTGCGGAAGTCTCCATTTTGGCGCTTTGCTTTCGTGACTGTCACCTAGCAACAGCCGTAAACAAAACAGCAGCTCTATGACGCAAGCGTACCGGGGTTCAGAAGGAAAAAAGACAGTGTGAACACAAACCAACCGAGAAGGTGGCAAGGGGGGACAATCGAACTTGGGTACGGTCCAGACAATTGAACCAAGTGTGAAAGCACCCTAAAATGTTTTTGTACATCATAATCACGCCCCCACAAGAGCAAGCTCCTAAATTGGTTAACGAGCCGCAAATGTCCACAGAAGTTCAGATTTTCGAACGAGCTATACGCACGTCAAACACGCAAAAACTTAACATGCAAATCACTCGCGCTTGACGCTTCTTCCGTGTCTGGTGTGAACGCAGCATCAGGGCCGCTTATGCTAATGAGGGAGAGATGGTCACTAGTGGGCGGGGCTTTCCTCCTCTGATGACACGTACAAAGGGAGAATGTCAATCAAAGTGTTTTTGTTTCATCAAGTCTGATTATAAACAAATACAACTAGATAGTAAAGTTTGAGGACAAACTGTGGTGGCTTAAAAACTTGTTGGTAGTAGTTTATTCAGTTTGAAAAAGTATCAAGTCGGCTAAAAGCAACATAAATTAAAAAGCATATCACTTTATATGATAAAGCATGAAATAGTATGATTCTATCATGAATTAGCATGTTGTTGACATGTTTCTAGCAGAAATTAGCATATAACAAGCATCTCTCACTGACAGTGCAGTACTCGTCTCACAGCATCTGTCCTAGGTAAGATATCTGTCCTGAGTCTATAATAAAGCAACACACCGTCTCCTGGAAGAGGACACCGTCTCATAAACCATGAGTCACACTCGAGTCATATATTATATTGTGTATTTGCCAGACTACTGCCTGTGATGTTGACACAATATAGTTTTAAACACATCAGATAAAAAATATCAGAGTGAGGCAAGCATTTACTACTCAACCTCTGCATTTTAAGCAGCTGGATAGACTACAACTCTTCCTTCTAGGGATGGTGAATATGGACTTTGATAATGATATTATTCATTCGTGTTCACTGAGAAACAAAAAAAAGTCTTGTATCTTTAGTATACATTTTCATATTTTATTAATTTGATTTGGGTGCTGTGGTGGCACAGTGGGTAGCACTGTCACCTCACAGCAAGAAGGTCGCTGGTTCGAGCCTCGGCTGGGTCAGTTGGTGTTTCTGTGTGGAGTTTGCATGTTTGCATGGCGTGGGTTTCCTCCGGGTGCTCCAGTTTCCCCCACAAATCCAAAGACATGTGTTATAGGGGAATTGGGTAAGCTAAATTGTCCGTAGTGTATGAGTGTGAATGAGTGTGTATGGGTGTTTCCCAGTGTTGGGTTGCAGCTGGAAAAAATGTGCTGGATAAGTTGGCGGTTCATTCCGCTGTGGCGACCCCAGATTAATAAAGGGACTAAGTTGAAAAGAAAATGAATGAATGAATTAGATTTTTTTATTATTATTTGTAAACAAAATATAGTCGAGGTCTTCTGGAGATTCACAATCAGACTTTTCTCTGGATCATATAAAATACAGAAGCAGATGTGCAGAAACAGGCTGGAAATAAAACTTGAAGGGTGGTGGGTCTCCAGGAGCAGAGTTCAAGATCTCTGAAACGGTGTTTCATTTCATTCATACTGGACTTACAGACATATAGATTACGAAAGAAACTGACAAGACATCAAGACAATACAATATCTGGATTATTTCTCTTCTTAAAGTCATCCTGGGTATTTTATAAGCATAATGTATATTTATAATGCAATGCTAATTGACCTAGCCTTTAGCACGATATTGAATACGATGGGTTAAAATGATGGGTGTGCTATAGGGGGAGTGGAGAGACAGTGATAGAGCCAATTCAGTGGATGGGGGTGATTGGGAGACCATGGTGGGTAAGGGCTGATGTAGGGCTGGACGATATGGCAAAAATTTATATCACGATATATTTTTTTATTTCGGTCGATACGATATAATTCCGATATCGATATGGACAATATTAAAAAGAAAGGAAAAACTCCCAAGAACGCACACAATGGAAGTCTGTACCTACAAATATCTGCAAAGTGAATTTGCAAAGTCGATAATACTTCCAGACTCTTATAACTTTTTTTAAAATAAAAACAGTACAAAAAAATTTGTTCACTTTTTATTTGTATTTAGCCTATACAAGCAAGAAATGTGAAATAAACTATCAAATAAATAAAGCTCAAAAATTCATAAAAAATATGCAAAATAGTTTTTTTAGAAAAATAAGTTTTGTAGTATAACCAGCAGGACAGCAGTGATGTGTGAACTGAATTTGGTGAGAGTACAGTAATTTACAGTACAGTTATTGAATATTTTTCATAATAAAAATTCATAAAAAATATGCAAAATAGTTTTTCAGAAAAATAAGTGTTGTAGTCTTACCAGCAGGACAGCAGTGACGTGTGCTCTGAGTTTGATGGCAGTATAATGAGTTAGAGGGAAGTTATTGACAGCTTTTGTAGTATTGGTTTTTGCGTTTTGCTCTTTGTAGACGGTCCCTAAGCATCGGTCTCTTTGCCGCCTGCGCATAGAGATCAATATAATGCGTCCAGCGCGTAGGAAAGCTCATTTTTAGGAAAATAAGGTTGTAGGTGGTTGTATGCATTGCGACAGTTGAAAAAATGTGCTATTTGTGTAGGAACAATGTTTCGGTCATGAGTTATTGATCCGTAAAAGACGAATCTGCGAATCTGTTGCTAACTTTACTGAACTGAACCACTTCCACACCACTGCATTAGTCTTTCCTTTCTTATCAACTAGTTCGTCTGCATTCTTACTTGTGGAAGCTTGTTCATTCGCATATGTATTCAGAGCACTCATTTTGCAGCTCAAACTTTTGCGGCGCAGCTTAACCACCTGCTGTGCTGAGCGCTGGCAGCGTGTCTGTGTTGTTCGTCATCACGTAAGTGAGGTCAGATCACGCTCTTTCTGACGGCTGAGCACTGAACGTCATTCAGTGACAAGTGATACATGTATAAAATCTTATAGAAATAATAATATATATATTTATATATATGCAAATTTATATCGAAATATCGGAAATGGGTTCAAAAATCATATCATCGTTATTGAAAAAAATTCTATCGCGATATATATTGATATCGAATTATTGTCCAGCCCTAGGCTGATGGGGGGTGGAGTTTGGCCAGGACACCGGGGTTACACCCCTACTCTTTATGAGAAGTGTTATGGGATTATTAATGAGCACAGAGAGTCAGGACCTCAGTTTAACGTCTCATCCAAAAGACGGCGCTCACTGACAGTATAGTGTCCCCTTCACTATTAGGACTCACACAGACCACAGGTTGAGCAAAGTCAAATAAACAGTGCTTTATGAGTTTCTGTAGAGTCAAACAGTATTAAAGTGCACAGATTAAATCATGAAATGTTTATAATTGTATATGAATGTATATTCTTCATCGTGTTAATATTTCAGTAAAGTTATACTTCAATACTGTTACAAATGCTGCACGGTATTGCGCCTGAATGCTTTACACCAGGGATTCTCAACCAGTGCAGGTGGGCCACGAGATAGCTCAAAGCCTCAATATATTATAAGTTTTGGATTTCATTATTAATATGTTATATTAAAATGATTGAAGTAATGCACTTTCTCCTGTTTTCTAATTGATTACTTAAAACTCGGCGCAAAAAAAGGTTGAGAAGCTCTGCTCTACACGGTCTTGAAAAGCCTTTAAAACACATGCAAATGATAAAGTTCCACTCTGTTATGGTTATACTTTGAAACGACTCCACAAATTGAATGTATACTCAAATGTTGATCATTTATAATCCCAAATCAACATTGCAGATCCTGCGATGAGACTATTGGGGACACACACATTGTGATATCCATGCTGAAACTATATATTGCGCAGCCCTATTTTGTAGCAGGTAGGATACGCTGAATGACACCACAGCACCACTTAGACACTTTTATGCTAAATACACACACACACACACACACACACACACACACACACACACACACACACACACACACACACACGCCAGTCATTGCATCTACTAATCCTAAAAGACGCTTCATTTTGATCTACATACACAATGTGTTTGTAAATAATAAAAAAGGAAATCAATGAAGTAGAGTAGGCGACACGGTGGCTCAGTGAGGCACTGTTGCCTCACAGCAAGAAGGTCGCCGGTTCGAGTCCCACCTGGGTCAGTTGGTGTTTCTGTGTGGAGTTTGCATGTTTGCGTGTTGGTGTGGGTTTCCTCCGGGTGCTCCGGTTTCCCTTACAGTCCAAACACATGCGCTATAGGGGAATTGATGTACTGAATTGGGCATAGTGTATGAATGAGTGTTTCCCAGTACTGGGTTGCAGCTGGAAGGGTGGAACATATGCTGGATAAGCTGGTGGTTCATTCTAAGAAATACTACGCTGAAGGAAAATGAATGAATGAATGAAATGGAGTATAAAAGCAGAGCAGACGGTGTAATAAAGTCTATAAGGCAGCTGTTTCTACAATCAAGACTCTGAGTAATGTTTCAAATGGACAGCATCTCCAGGTCTATTAGTGGTACAGTATATGCGGAAACCATAGTGACAGCAGAGGCAAGCTCAGCGCTGAATGACAGCCATGTACACTGAACAGTTGAGGATCCTAGCAACAAGAATAAAACGATTAAGTGTCTCTTCATCTTCTGCTTGGAATAAACATCTGAATCACAATCACTTCGAGAGGCCTCGCCTGTAGATCAACACCAGCTGATGTCTGAAAGCTAGAAAATAACCTCAAAAGGGCCTATATGAGAGACAAGACCAACAAAAAAAATGTTTACTCCTCATATTTGACTTTTTCTGAAGTAAATATTTCAGATTAATAGGTCAGAGAGCTCATGTACATGCTTCACAACACCTTCTGCTAGCCTCGTGTTACATTAATCCAGTGAATATCTGATCATTCATATCGATTACCATCCCACACAGTTAAAGAAGCAGTCCCTCTGACGGTGGATCAAACGATGTAAAATGGTGGAAAGAGCAAAAGCCTCATATTTATCTGACACACTGATGTCTGAACACGACACGGGTGAGTGTGTTTACCTGGTTTCTCCTGTGTGGTTTGTGTGGAATGAAGGATGCGGCATCGGTCACAGCATTACTCGCTGAGATTCACATCCACATCTTTTCCTCGACAGATGTTTGAAGCTCCAGCAAACCGACATTTCCATCTAAACATCCGGACAGATGTTTGACGACCCGCTTTTCTCCTGCTACAGCGTTAAAATCACACAGCTCTGAGGGCGAAGCGTTTACATGTACACGTTTAAAAACAACAACATCTGACTCGCCTCTGGGGCTGATGAATCAATAGTGCACCTGTACTGTATCGATAGTAACCTGCACTAAAGCACCGCTGTTTGCCGACCGCAGATGCTCGTTTTAATCAGAGGAATGCATCATGATACATTTTGTACCCTCGTCTCATTTCTCATATGCATCCCAAACACATCGCGTCGCTCGTGCTGTCCGCATTCAGCGAATGTCACGTCACTGAGAGGAAAACCAATGAAATTTCAGTGCCGGGTTTGATTGACACACTGCTGACCAATGAGAATGCAGGATTTGCATGCTGGAGTTTTCAGTGTGGCCAATCACTGTGGTCAGTGCAACTGGTTTAAATGCGGGTATGCGAATTAATAATTTTTTTTAGAAATATAAATATTAAAAACAATTAACAGTGTTGTTTTAAAAACATATTCCTGAGGAAATTATAATAAAAAATACGATTTTTGAAATTTAGGACAAACTGCACCTATAAAAAACCTCAATCCGCACGCTGAGGACATCTGCTGGCCTAAACTCGTGTAGGTGAGAAAACATTTGGAAATGTCCAAGTTAATCCATGTTTATCAGACTTTACACTGCCAATTTAAAGCTAAGGGCATCAGACTAAACCAGACAGACATAAAAACACGACATTTGGGTAACTTACGCAAATATATCGCAGGGCTTTACGTTTTACTACGAGGAAATGCGGAATCAGTGATAAAAATAAAATCTGCCATATAAAAGTGAAAGGTCAACAGGTCATACAATTTAGCATCTTTTTAGATATGGAAAAATAGTATTCGCTTGTAAGCTACATCACAGAAATGTTTGACTTCACATCTGGAATGATATAAGCAATAGGAGACGTCTCCAAATAGACATTTACACTCACCGGCCACTTTATTAGGTACACAGGTTGGACCCCTTTTGCCTTCAGAACTGCCTTAATCCTTGGTGGCAGAGATTCAACAAGCTACTGAAAATATTCCTCAGAGATTTTGCTCCATATTGTCATGAGAGCATCACACAGTTGCTGCAGATTTGTCGGCTGCACATCCATGATGCCAATCTCCCGTTCCACCACATCCCAAAGGTGCTCTATTGGATTGAGCTCTGGTGACTGTGGAGGCCATTTGAGTACAGTGAACTCATCGTCATGTTCAAAAAACCAGTCTGAGATGATTGGCGCTTTATGACATGGTGCGTTATCCTGCTGGAAGTAGCCATCAGAAGATGGAGACACTGTGCTCATAAAGGGATGGACATGGTCAGCAGCAATACTCAGGTAGGCTGTGGTGTTGACACCATGCTCAATTGGTACTAATGAACCCAAAGTGTGCCAAGAAAATCTCCCCCACACCATTACACCACCACCACCAACCTGAACCGCTGATACAAGGCAGGATGGATCCATGCTTTCATGTTCACCAAATTCTGAGCCGAGCATCTGAATGTGGCAGCAGAAATGGAGACTCATCAGACCAGGCAACGTTTCTCCAATCTTCTCTTGTCCAGTTTTGGTGAGCCTGTGTGAATTGTAGCCTCAGTTTCCTGTTCTTAGCTGACAGGAGTGGCACCCGGTGTGGTCTTCTGCTGCTGTAGCCCATCTGCCTCAAGGTTGGACGTGTTGTGTGTTCAGAGATGCTCTTCTGCAGACCTCGGTTGTAACGAGTGCTTATTTGAGTTACTGTTGCCTTTCTATCAGCTGGAACCAGTCTGGCCATTCTCCTCTGGCATCAACAAGGCATTTGCGCCCACAGAACTGCCGCTCGCTGGATATTTCCTCTTTGTCGGACCATTCTCTGTAAACCCTAGAGATGGCTGTGCGTGAAAATCCCAGTAGATCAGCAGTTTCTGAAATACTCAGAGCAGCCCGTCTGGCAGCAACAACCATGCCACGTTCAAAGTCTCTTAAATCCCCTTTCTTCTCCATTCTGATGCTCACTTTGACCTTCAGCAGATCGTCTTGACCATGTCTACATGCCTAAATGCAATGAGCTGCTGCCATGTGATTGGCTGATTAGACATTTGCATTAATGAGCAGTTGGTGTACCTAATAAAGTGGCCGGTGAGTGCATGTCTTTAAAGCGTTAGTTAGGCCAAAAATGACATTTCTGTCATCATTTTCTCACCCTTCACAAATTGTTCTGCTGAACACAAAGATATTTTGAAGAAAGCTGGAAACCTGTAACCATCGATGTCTGTAGTATTTGTTTTTGCAAGATTTATTATGGAGGTCAATGGTTACAGGTTTCCAACATTCTTCAAAATACCTTCTATTTATGTTCAACAGATTAAAGAAACAAATAATGTGTTGCAACCACTTAAGGGTGAGCAAAATAGAGCGTAAATTGTAATTTTCAGATGAACTACCCCAATAAGACGTCTATTATTTAGAAAGTTTGTAGAGCAGAAAGATGTTCATGCAGACCTTTGATAAGGACAGCCGTTGATATACATGTGCTATCTGGGTTATCACATCAATGATGATATAATTAGAAGTGGAGATTAGTACAACTCTAGTATGGCAATGAGTAATTCCCAGTACTAAGTAACGGCTGGATGGGCATCCGCTGCGTAAAACATATGCTGGATAAGTTGGCGGTTCCTTCTGCTGTGGTGACCCCTGATGAATAAAGTGACTAAGCCGAAGGAAAATAAATGCCAATGAATAACTGTACAGAACACTTATATACTGTAAATCTTCCTAATTTAAGTTCAGGTTATAAACATGTCCAACACTTGTGGTGTCTGTATTTTAGTGTCATGATGAAAGCCAGCTCTTTCCTCAGCAGCTGATCCACATTTAATGTGATATTTTCAAAGCCATCACATTTAATCACATCATTCAACACTATCATTTGTGTTAAAGGGAGAGTTCAGCCAAAACTGAAAATTCTGTCATCGTTTAATCATCCTTTACTTGTTTCAAACCCTTAGGAGTTTCCTCCTCCTATTGCACATAAAAGAAGATACTTTGAAAAATGATGAAAACCAAAAACTATTGACATCCATAGTTTTTGTTTTTCTTACTATGGAGGTCAATGGTTACAGGCTTTCAGCTTACCATATCTTCGTCTTGTGTGTTCAACAGAAGGAGGAAACTCAGGTTTGGGAGTGAAGAGTGAGCAAAAAGTGAGTACATCTTTATTTTTGAGTGAACTATCCCTTTACACTGACAACAATGCAGCATTTCTGAGTGCAATCCCTCATATTTATTCATAAGAATAATTTGTTCTGCTTTACAAATAGATCTGACGACTCATTCTTTATTTGTCTTACTAGTTCCTCCAAATGCTGAGACATTTCATACAAAATAAATAATTCGGACAGTCCTTTCACATGTATTTAGGCAAGCGTACAGTGTGCATGTTTCAGACGCGGCTTCTGGAGTCTATATGAGACGACGTTAATCCTCCTTGATCTGCTTGGTCTCGTCTGGCTTTTTGGAAATGACTTTGACTTCGAAGGGGAAGAAGAAATCGGTCAGTGCTTTGGCATCTTTCGGGTCTAAACAGTACTCCTGCGCCAGCTTCTCTGCAGTCCATGTGTCAGGCAGGTTTTTGTGATTGTTCAGGGCAGTTACGGCTTCTACCAGAGAGAGTTTTCCTTTGGGGACATCGCTGATGTCACAGAAACCGTAGGGGTCTCCCGGTAGACTGAACTTCAGCTGTCGGCGCTGCGTCTCCTGCTCCAGCGTCTGACCTACAGCGTCTGCAGCTTCACCCTAGAGAGAGAGAGAGAGAGAGAGAGAGAGAGAGAGAGAGAGAGAGAGAGTTGTTGATTGGTAAATGTACTGTTAATTATCGTCTTTGTTTTTAATAACTACTACTATGTCATTTGTTTTCATATGTTGTATTTAACAGGTCACACTTTACAATAAGGTTTCATTAATTAATGTATTTATGAACATGAACTAATTATGAACAATACTTGTACAGCATTAATTAATCCTAGTTCAACATTTACTAATGCATTATTTACATCCAAATTGATGCTTGTTAACTTTAGTTAATGCATTTACAGTTGACTAACTAACAATAAACAATTGGATTTTCAGACCGGTAGGGTGGCTCAGTGGTTAGCACTGTTGCCTCACAGCAAGAAGGTCGCTGGTTCGAGTCCCGGCTGGGTCAGTTGGTGTTTCTGTGTGGAGTTTGCATGTTCTCCCCGTGTTGGTGTGGGTGTTTCCCAGTACTGGGTTGCAGTTGGAAGGGCATCCGCTGTGTAAAACATATGCTGGAACAGTTGGCTTTATGTAACGAGTTGTTTCTGAAACGTGCCTAACCTGAGGAACTGGGTCTTTGGACTCCACATAAACGTCCTTGAGCATTGAGAGCAGTGGATCATTCCTCCGGTGGACGTCTTCTGTAATGCTTGCGGCTGAAACAGAAACATTTACAGGAAGAAAACAGCATAACTTGTAGATTGTCTGACTAAAGTCTTGTGGTGGATCCCAGTTGTAAGAGCAGCAGATAATAACTCGACTTCTAGTTGATCATGTGTAAAAGTGTCAGAAGGTGGATTTCTCCATGAATCATCTGTTGATCTGCATCAATCATCACCAATACTGTAGAAGACCTACTGGAACCAGCATGGAGCCAAGATTCTCACAGAAATCAGTCAAGTTTGGTGAAGGAGAAATCATGGTTTGGGGTTCATTCAGTATGAGGGCGTGCGAGAGATCTGCAGAGTGGATGATCAACATCAACAGCCTGAGGTATCAAGACATTTGTGCTGCCCATTACATTACAAACCACAGGAGAGGGACAATTCTCCAGCAGGATAGCGCTCCTTCTCATACTTCAGCCTCCACATCAAAGCTCCTGAAAGCAGAGAAGGTCAAGCTGCTCCAGGATTGGCCAGCCCAGTCACCAGACATGAACATATTGAGCATGATGGAGGAGGTGTTGAAGATGAACACAAAGACTCTTGATGAACTCTGGGAGTCCTGCAAGAACGCTTTCTTCTCCATTCCAGATGACTTTATTAATGCGTGATTTGAGTCATTCAGAGATGTATGATGCAGTCCTCCAAGCTCATGATGGAGTCAGACACAATATTCATTCTGTTTCCACTGCAGCATGACTTTATATTCTATACTGGACATTATTGAAGGTTCAGTGATGAGACTTTAGTCTAAGCAGAGTCAGACCTTACTGTCCTAATGAAATCATTCAACATCAACACATGATCAGATTTTATTGTGCTCAAATAAGCTAAATCTAGAGGCCTTCGCCTTTCATATGAGACACTTCTGACACCAAATCATCAACTAGAAGTCATTATTTGCTGTTCCTAAAACTTGGAAAGGCGACAAGACTTTTGTCAGGTAGTGTAGTATCTCAGGGATACACTCATGTCATAAAACAGCAAAATATTTGGACTAAATGTGCATTTATCATCACACCAGAGTCATTTCATTGTAATACAGCCCCATTAAAAAAACAGTAGTATTTGTTGTCCAGACATCCATGAACATAAACTGAATTTAAAAATATATAAATACACAAAAGCATGTTATTTGCTCTCATTAACCCTTGCGTGGTGTTTATATTAGCATAACTCAGCCACTGTTTGTAGGTTTGGTGGACGTGGCACCATTTTTGTTTTTTAATTCAACAAAATCCAATGTTTTTATGTTAAAATACTTTACTTTATGCCAATTGCGAGCAATATAAACAGTCCTCGGCCAAGTGGGACAGAGTTAAGGTAGCCAGGAGCTACAATTTCCCAAACACCGCTGAGGTAAAGTTGATCTTATATTTTGCACATTCAAAATTTGCCGTTCAATAAAATAGTAAAGCAGAATTTAAAAGGCTAATACAGATTAATTATGAGATACTGTTATGGGCACAAAGTGACAACTTATAACGTGGTTACTATATTGTTTACCACGCTACTATGAATATTCGGTCTTCGGTGATTTCATTATTTAGAATATTGAGGTAAAGTTGACTATCATGATCAATTAAATGTTGTTTTTAAGTCGTACTTACACGCGATTTCAGACCGAATATTCAAAGTAGCGCGGTAAACAATATAGCGTCACAAGTCCTCACTGAACGACTGTGCGAATATAAAACCAACTTTAGCCCAATCCGAACACCATACAAGAGTTAAGGGAATATATTATTCTTTTATTTAACTTTTTTAACTTAAAAACAAATCATTTGAGAGTCCAAAAATAGCGCAGGGAGCAAGATTTAATAATAAAATAAACCATACTCCCTTATCAGAGGGGACGTCATCAGTTCATTAACATAATCACGTATCTAACATTTAACCACATATGAAATTACAGAACGAAACATTTTAAACATTTGTATGTTTATTTAATGTCATGCTTATGGTCAATCACGAACAATAATTCATCTAAAAGACCTTGGACGTGATCCTGAGCCGCAGTCTAGCATGCTTTTAAAACTCACCGCCATGTTGGTCGTGTGTGATTCCTCCTTCTGTCAGATGCCGCGGCGCTGCTCGAGGCTTTGCTTTGCTGATTTCTCGATGAGCTCGATTCTCTAAATTGAAGTTTCTAATCAGGCGTGTTACTTTTGAACCCATGCTTTAAAACGGAGGACACCGCGCTTCTTCTTTTAGCTCTACTGTGAGGCACTGAGCGCTCATTACTGCCGCCGACTGGGAAGGTCTAAAAGGGATACTTCTTCTTCTTCTTCTTCTTTCGTTTTTATTTGGCGGATCGCACCAGTTTTTGTGCATTACCGCCACCTTCCTGTGACCTGATTCAGAGACTCTACTCTAACCCCATTTGTATCCCTTCCCCTGATTCAGCAAGAGACTACGCATCCGCCAGCGCTGCGTCTCCAGCTCTTCTGACTTCTGCTTACCTCTCCCACTATGTCAGGTTCAGAAAGTAACTCCCTCCATCCCTACCTTAAACTTAATAAATTTACCTTAACAATTATTCTTATAAATCATATCCTATTTATCAGTCCTGTATCTTTCAAAAATCTAAATAATGCAGTGTAATTATGTCTTCCTTCCTCAGGATTTAATAAACATTTCATTGTAAACTCACAATCTCTTTCTTTCTTGATTTCTTCCAATAATTTACTTCTTTCTTCATTATACCGCTCACAATGCATGATCACATGTTTAACAGATTCATTTTTCCCACACTCACATAGACCTGTTCTGAGCTTTGCCATTAACTTCATTGTACTGTTCAGTCCCGTATGTCCAATTCTAAGTCTGGATAATATATTCTCCTCTTTCCTTTTTCCACTCGAGTGCCTCCCTTTACCCACTTTTGGCTGAATATAATACATATGTCTTCCATTCTTTCCTGCTTCCCATTGGTATTGCCATTTCCCCATTATTTGTTTCTTTATGATTGCCTTAACTTCACTTCTACTATAAGTCACTTCCATTCCTATATTAACTTCCAGTGCTGCTTGTTTTGCCATTTCATCTGCTGCCTCATTTCCCTTTAATCCCACATGAGCCGGCACCCACATGAACACTACCTTTACTCTTTCTCCTTTTAATTTATACAACTCTTGTAATATTTCAATAACTAAATCTTGCCTAGAGTCTGAGTGTTTTGCTTTGATGCTTAAAAGGGCAGAACTGCAATCTGAGCAAATTAACACTTCCTTAATTCCAGCTTCTTTCACCCATTGTAATGCTAGACTTATTGCCAACATTTCCCCTGTGTATACTGATAATTTGTTTGAAATCCTTATTTTTTTGCTATCTTAAACTTTGGAATTACATATGCTATTCCTAGCTGGTCATTATCTGGATTTTTTGATGCATCTGAGAAAACATGTACCATCTCTCCGTATTCTTCCATTAAATATTCTTTTACATATATCTCCTCCAATACTCTCATTCCCTCTTTTTGTCTTATTTCTAACATTTTTAAATCCACCACTGGTTGAGGCAGAACCCACAGAGGAACAGCAGATATAATCAGTCTAGGAGAAATACTTAACCCTTTAATGTTCACTTCCTCCACTAAATGTTCCACTATCCACCCAAAACTGTTGCTTTCACTCTCTCCATACTCCCAGCATTTCTGTAAGACCTTTTTTGTAGGGTGGGACTCCTCCTGCCCCATTAGATTTACCCAATAAACTGCCGTTAACAGTTTCATTCTTAAACTAAGAGGCATTTCTCCCACTTCAACTTGAAGAGCTCTAAAAGGTATATAGCTGCGGCTATACTGTATATAGCATCATTTTTGTGTGGCACTGTACAACAATAATTAATATTTTTACATTACTGCAAGGGGTGGGTTTAGGTTCGGGGTGGGGGATATACGATAATAAAATGCAATTAAATGGGTAATTCAATAAATAAAATGTAAAACCCAAATTTGCAATGATAATTTTGCTAGCGCTGTGGCTGGAAGGCCATTAACCACACATCAACCAACATATGCCAGAGCAATTCTGCTGTGGCAGCCCCTGATAAACCAGGGACTAAGCTAAAGGACGGTGAGTGATTTAGCCAGTGCACGTTGTTATTCTTAAAGTGAACAATTAATCCAAGTTAATCTATTGAATATAAAATCTATTGTATTGCTTCTGCATTTGGAGTGCTGCTCCTTCTCTGTTGACGTCACTTTGACAGATTTGGCCATAAATCTTCTTAACCACGCCTTTCTTACAGTTAGTTTGCTATGGGGCATAGATGCGCAAAAAGAAGCCCCGCCCTCTACTCAATATTCAGATTAAGTTGGAAGTACACACTGAAATAAAAGTCTCACAACTTCTGGTTCACACAGACTTTAAACATTGATTTATTGATGAAGTAGACAAGTGTAATCCCTCCGGTCCTACACCACCCAACCCGCTCCGAGCTGGGATCGAACGGCGAACTGTTGCTCTACCAAGGAGGCTAAAGACCATGGCCTCTAGCATCTGTCGCCAGAGCACCTTTAGAGGTCAGAGGAGTGAGGTATACCTGCACAGCATTCACTAGCTGGCCTCCATTACACAAGAAAGTCTTTTTTAAAAATCATTTTCTAATAAATAAACAGTCACGTTCTTCATCGCAAAATAAGATACTAGTGATTATAGTGACTTGCAATCAACTTCACCACTCAATGTCAGCAGAAAAGTAAATTCGTCTAACAATATTCATGAGGCAGCGGTAAACCTCTCCTATCGCAATGTGTGTTTCTCTTACGGTTGAGTCATGTGAATATCACTCTTACCTGTACTCAAAAACAAAGCCAAAGCACTGTGCATGTTCAAAGTTCACATTTCAGCCTTTTAAACAGGAAGAAATAAGGTGTGGGTATCATTTCGTATCAAAGTTCAGATATGATTTCACCTGGAACTCCCTGATGATGGAAAATATGAAGGATTTCTGTTTGGTAAAGCTTTAATGAAGGTGAGTGTTCAAGTCTCAAGATGCTCTATGTGTGTTTTTGAACAGTTTGTCTAAATACTGTCATGTGTTTTTTAATCCTCAAGCGCTTTAACTTGGTTTGCGCATTTGTGTATGGCTAGCACTGCGTAAATGCAGACATCTCATGATCTCATTTGTTGCGATATAAAAAATTCTGAAAGCTGTTTCAATGTTTAATTACTTCAGTTTCATGTTTGTTTGTCATTTCCATCTAAAATCAGTGGTAAGCATCTGTTCAGCTCAGTCATGGACGACTCACAACCATCCAGAGATGACGATTATTCCCCAGGAAGCAGGTAGAATTATTATTATTGGAAATGATAATGAAGGGAAATGTGTTTACGTGTTATTATTATTATTAGTTATTAAATGTTATTAATTAAAAAAAATACCATTTATAGAATGGAAATTCTGATTGGTTGTGTCACATTTAAAACTGTGGTAAAATACATAAGAAACATACACTGTTAGACATTTTATTGTATTTTTGCGGTAACTTACTGGCAGCACCTGCCGCAATTTCATTTTACAGTACGTAGCCTTACCGCAACTTCTTTTAATGGAAAAATTCCCTTTAACACATTGTAATTTTACAGTATGACAATTTTTATTGTAATTTATTTACATTGTACGTTTATTTTTTTGTATACTATTGCGTTTATTACATTGACAAGATCATGTACAACAGTATTTTATTCTATTGTCCTTTTATTCTAAAATACATTTTGTGATACAAGATGTTAAAGAGCCCCTATTATGCATTAAAAGGGTCATATTTGGGTTTTGGGGGTCTCCAACAACAGGCTGATCTGCATGCAAGGTCAAAAACACTTTCACTGTCTTATAATCTGCATTTATTTTTACCTAATTATCCCAGCGACTCCCATATGAATTGTTCAGCGATTCATTTGTTCCCAAACCCCTCCTTAGCACGATGCTAAGCGCTGATTGGTCTGATGACCCAGTCTGTTGCGATTGGTCGACTGTTATCAGAGCGTGTGTGAGCCCAATATAGGAGTGCATTAAAGCAATGCAATTAAACACCAGCATATCGCTCTAATCGGGTGACGCAGTGGTGCAGTAGGTAGTGCTGTCGCCTCACAGCAAGAAGGTCACTGGTTCGAGCCTCGGCTGGGTCAGTTAGTGTTTCTGTGAGGAGTTTGCATGTTCTCCCTGCGTTCGCGTGGGTTTCCTCCAGGTGCTCCGGTTTCCCCCACATTCGAAACACATGTGCTACAGGGGAATTGGGTAGGCTAAATTGTCCGTAGTGTATGAGTGTGTGTGGATGTTTCCCAGAGATGGGTTGCAGCTGGAAGGGCATCCGCTGCGTAAAACATGTGCTGGATAAGTTGGTGGTTCATTCCACTGTGGCGACCCCGCATTAATAAAGAACTACTTTGAAACTTGACCACCGCATGTGTGTAGGAACAGCTGACGGTGGCCATAACAACGACAAAGAACACAATTAAATACACAATTTGCAAGCTAGAGAAAACAAGGAGCTAACCATTTTAATCGCACTTACTTACACTTACTTACACCCATACATCAATAGTCTTTTCTGATCCTTCCTTTAACAAACGGCCGATGAATCCCCAGTGGTAAGTGTGTAGATTACTGAAGCACTCGTCAGAAAAATGACAGGAACACAGCACAAGACTGGGGCGATAATGCTAAAGTATTTTAGCAAAAATAAATGTCAACCACTGACTCTTCACAGCCTCATCGTTGGGTAGGGAAAATAACACTAACTTTCCCTCACACTTCAGAGCACAGCGTCTTCACCACATGATTCAGCCGGGATCTGCTACAGTGTTCCGTATCAACGTCGCGCCGACACAGCTAAAGATTCGTTACCCTGACGATTCATTTGAACCACTATCAGTCGACTCTTTTATAGATGAATCAATAGTTTTAAACACGGTGCACTTTCAGATTTAAGCCTTAGCTGGATATTTCACTTCACTTGAAGCTGTGTTACACACTACATGAAGATCATTCTCAAAAACCCATGATAGGGGCTCTTTAATTAATCATTTTTTCATTAACTCTCTAATTTTTATCTTTAAATACAGTAGCAGTACTTGATTACTTTTGATTACAGTACAATACCACATATTTCTAATATGCAGTAAGTTACTATAAAAGTTTTAAAGTGACCCACAATGCAGTGCATAGTACAGTAGTGAACTGTAAAGAATGCATGTGATATTTAATGGCCGTCTTTGCTATAAATAACTGTAAAATTGGGGCAAAGTCTAACAGCGTTCACCTGTGACTGTTTCTTGTCAGCCATTCCGCTATCAGTACGGAGCCAAAGAGAAACTGAATTACTGGCTTTGTTTTATTTGTGAAATCTTGCTATGTATATGGAATAACCAGTTTTATTAAAGCAATAAACCCAGTGAATTAATGTTTACAGTGAATTTATAGCATTGCTCTTGGAGCTTATTGTTAATAATATGATTCTTTGAAAAATACATGTTTTAGAAGGGGATGACTATCAACATTTGTTTTGCTTACAGTTCAGTTCAGAAGAAGAGATCAGAGCCAGAGCTCAGTTGTGTATCCATGAAGAGTGACCTGTCTATGGAAAATCCATTACATTTTAAGAGTGAAGAAGACACAAGCTCTGACCTCTGGTACAACATTTCCGTTTGATATATACAGAGCAGTATAATGTTTTAATCCTGATTAAATGATGATCATATTTTTCTTTTGAATAATTTGTAGGCATGTTTATCTTTATGATATATTTTAATAAGTCTAGTATATTTTAACATCTTAACATTTTTACATGTCTAGTCAGGGTCGGACATAGAGATTTGGGGGCCCTTTAGCAATTCCAAGTTTGGGGTCCAAGCATTGAAACTCAAATCATTCTCTTTCTCTATAGATTTTTTTTTTCTGTAGAGAGAAAAGTTTATTTTTTTGTAAATAAGCTGCATGCGAAAAACTATTTAAATAATATAAAAAGTAAATAAAAATATTTAAAGTATATTGTATATATTTTAATATTTAAAGTAACTTTCATCTTCTTAATTTAAAATTAAATGCAATAATTTCACAAATAAAAAAAACAAGTTCACAAACTATGTACAGTTAATTAGCCATTTTTTTGTGATTAGATTTTAGACAAATTTAATTCACAATCTATCAAACTAATCTTGTCACCATTTTTCATATGAATTGAATAATTGCTGTTTGTGAATCGGTGGCCGTCACTGTCCACTGGGAAATGTTAGTTTATTTGAACTGGCCCTCTCTTAAGCTCACAGCGCTCATCATCTGACAGCAGTTTGTCTAGAAAGCAGTAGTTTGTACTATTTTTTTCCCCAAATTTTCTCAAAATTTGCACTCTTGCATAGCTCTACCTCCGCTCTTCTGATCGCTGGCAGACTGGCAGTGTCTGTGAACCACTCACACCTCGTGCATATGCAGTACGGAAGGAATGGTCCTTTATTCACAGGGGTCCCCAGTTTTGAAAAGAAGTAATAATGTTAACATTTTAACGGTTATAGAAACATTTTACAACACAGAGCTGTATGATTGAAGGGGTGGTCCATTAGGATATCATATTTTAAACTTTAGTGGATGTGTAATGTAGCTGTGTGAACATAAACAGCATCTCTGAATGTAGGACGCTCACAGTTCAATGCAAAGGGAGACACTGGCTTTACAGAGTTAGCTTAGCAAAGCCTACAGCAAACAAAGTTGAGGACTACAAAAAAATACATCCGGGCCAGTGAGATCGCAAACGATTCAGGTTACGTGCATGCAGCACATGCATACACCCTGTTCGTCGAAGGGGCGTGGCCAGAGGCGCTGTAATGTTATAGCAGAGAAAGCTAAAATGGGGTTATTTCCACAGAGCTTCTTCTGTTTCTGTATTTGAGCTTCCAAAGCACACGACACAAAGAGAGAAGTGCTTACAGTTTAATCTTAATTATGTTCCAGAGCATTGTAAAACATGTATATATAACTAGCATTTGACAAAGAAGAACTTCCAGAATCGCTCTCAGTTCAGTGCTGGATTGCACAGTGTCTAGCGTTAACGGTATGTTGTAGCGAGGACGTAAACAAGGTTGTAAACAATGTAGCCACTAACAATATAGCTACAAACTCATATTTATCTGTCAAACTGCTGTAAACACCCACAATCCTCAGCAGCGCTGCAGTGTCTCTCTATGCGGACGCTTTGCCTGCGCTCTACATCTCAGATAACGAACTTACAGAAGATATGAGAACGTTTCATATTACTCACACATGCTTATAACCCCGATATATGTGAAAGATATTTAAGATTGCATCTTATAAACACAACCAAGCCTTAAAAATACACTGTGCACCACACCTTTAATATAAGCTTCTTGGCATTGGTCAGGACCTCCTAATTCCTTGCGGCCCTAAGCGGCTGCTTACCTTGCTTATTGGTTAAGTCCGCCCCTTTGTATGGTGTTGCTCATATGGTGAAACATCTCTGATGTGTAAAGTACACTCAAAAAATGACTTTTGCTGCTTGTTCAAACTACTTATTTAAACTGAGTTGAAACACAATTCTTACGTTTTTTTGGGACAACTTAAGTGTTTTATGTTCAAGCCACTTAAATTTGTAAAAACAATTAACTTAAACAAATTGTGTTGGGACAACTTGAAGGAATTGTGTGGAACCCAGCGATTTTTACAGTGAAAATCTAAAGGGTTTTTTTTGATAACATAAAAAAAAATTCAAGAAATGATTGTACAGATCTGACCAATATGTACAGTAATTCAGATTACTGACTAATGTAACTAAATAATCTCTCCCTGTTATAGTCCAGATCTTAATATAGATCCAGCGCCAAGCTGTGTGTTTAGGAAGAACAGTGGGTCTATTAGCCAACCACTCCATTTCAGAGATGCACAGACTGATCTCAGGTATACTACATTTCCGTAAAGGATCCAACTTGAAGAACAAAAAAAAATCTATGCTTTATACATTTGCAGTAATGCTGTATTTTGATTAGCAGATATGACTCTAATCCTGCTCAAGCCCTTAACATGTTAAGATCAAACCTAGGGAAGAAGTTTCAGTGTCTTTTTGAGGGAACAGCAAAGCAGGACAACCCAAGACTCCTGAGCGAGATCTACACAGAGCTCTACATCACAGAGGGTGAAAGAGAAGAGGTCTTTTATGAGCACGAGGTCAGACAGATTGAGATGCTGTTCAGAAGAGCAGCAGCAGCAGAAGACACAGCGATCAAATGCAGAGACATTTTTAAACCTTTACCTGGACAAGACCAAGCCATCAAAACTGTGCTGACCAAAGGAGTCGCTGGCATTGGGAAAACGATCTCTGTGCAGAAGTTTATTGTAGACTGGGCTGAAGGGAAAGAAAATCAGGAGATCCACTTCATATTTCCACTTCCTTTCAGAGAGCTCAATTTAATGAAGGACAAGAAACTCAGTCTTTCAGAAATGCTTTATGCCTCTTTTCCTGAAATGAAAGACATTTCAGTGATTTTCAGCGAGAGATATAAGGTATTGCTCATCTTTGATGGTCTGGATGAGTGTCGCCTGGCTCTAGACTTTCAGAAAAACCAGAGGTTGTCTGATGTCTCTGAATGCACCTCAGTGGACGTTCTGCTGACGAACCTGATTTTGGGGAATCTGCTTCCTTCTGCTCTCATCTGGATCACCTCCAGACCCGCAGCGGCAGATCTCCTTCCCTCTGAGTGTATCCATCGACTGACAGAGATACGGGGCTTTGGTGACCCACAAAAGGAGGAATACATTCGGAAGAAGATTAGCGATCATGACCTGGCCGACAGAATCATCGCACATCTGAAGTCCTCCAGGAGCCTCCACATCATGTGCCACATCCCAGTGTTCTGCTGGATCTCTGCCACAGTTCTGGAGAGACTATTCGACCAAGCCGAGGGCGCAGAGATCCCCAAAACTCTGACTCAGATGTACACACACTTTCTGGTTCTTCAGACTAACATCATGAATGAAAAGAATTATGACATGAAAGTGAAAGACGAAGACATGATTCTCAAACTGGGGAAACTGGCCTTCCAGCAGCTTGTGAAAGGAAACCTGATCTTCTACATGGAAGACCTGAGAGAGTGTGGCATTGATGTGATGGAAGCATCGGTTTACTCGGGACTGTGCACTCAGATTTTTAAAGAGGAGTTGGGCTTGTGTAAGGGGAAAGTCTTTTGCTTTGTTCATCTGAGCATTCAGGAACATCTCGCAGCTCTGTATGTACACTTCTCCTTTACAAAGAACTGCACTCAAATTTTCTCCAACGTATTGTCTGATCTCTCGATGTTTTTGAAATATACTATATCTAATCTACACCAGAGAGCTGTGGATGAGGCTTTACAGAGTAAACATGGACATCTGGACCTTTTCCTGCGTTTTCTTCTGGGTCTGTCAGTGGAGTCTCACCAGGTTCTCCTGCACGGACTAATGCCTCAAATGAAACGCAGCACTGAAAGTATGGAAGAAACAGCAGAGTACATCAAGAAGAAAATCAGGACCACACACTCCCCAGAGAAGTTTATCAATCTGTTCCACTGTCTGAATGAAATGGGTGACCATTCACTCGTAGAGGAAATACAGCATAGTCTGCTATCTGGGAAAATAAGCGATGCCAAACTCTCTTCATCTCAGTGGTCGGCTGTGGTTTTTGTGTTGTTGACATCAGAGAAGAAGCTGGATGAGTTTCGTCTCAATCAATTTGTTGGGGGAAACACAAATCAAGCTGAAAAACTAAACATTCTTCAGAAGCTGTTGCCTGTGATTCAGGAGTCCAGATCCGTTCAGTAAGTATCACTGAGAACAACCACTTTTCTTAAAGCAGGGGTGTCCAAACTCAATACTGGAGGGCCGTGTCCTGCATATTTTAGTTCCAACCCCAATTAAACACACCTGAACCAGTTACTCAAGCTCTTTCTAGGTATACTAGAAACTTCCAGGCAGGTGTGTTGAAGATAGTTGGAGCTAAAATCTGCAGGACACCGGCCCTCCAGGACCGAGTTTGGACAACTATAGTTTTGGATGACTATTTAGTGGGATTGTCTTTAGAACTAAATCTTTGTAAAACATGATAATATTAACACAATTTAGCTTTTAAAAAGCTTTGGAAATGTTTAACCATGTTTGTCATCTTTTTGCAGGTTGAGTGATTGTGGAGTCGCAGATGAAGGTTGTGTTGTTCTGGCTTCAGTGTTGAGGTCAAAGCCCTCACACCTGAGAGAACTGAATTTGTCTGTTAACAAACTAGGAGATTCAGGAGTAAAACTGCTGGCTCCAGGACTGAAGAATCCTCACTGTAAACTGGAGATACTGAAGTAAGGTTCAGAGACCCGCTTACACTATTGTAAAATGCTTTGAGTCTATACACAATACACAATAAATGTGCTATATAAATGCACATTACATTACATATCTCTGATAGTCACACAAACAAAAACATTGTCTCACATTGTGGATCAGTGGTTAGCACTGTGGCCTCACAGCAAGAAGTTCACTGGTTCGAGTCCCTGTTGAAGACAATGTCTCAAATTGTTTTATCAAAGTAAAACAATGGATAAGTAAGTATTTTGATCAAATAATACATGGATAAAACTTTGCGATTAATTATAAGAAGTGTAATGAAAGGTATAAAGAGAAAAAGAAGTATAGTTGTGATAAGGGGAATTGGATTCAAAATATTTCCCAGTACAGGGGACCCGAGGCTGTCCAATTCATGGGATCTTGGGGAATGGTCTGGGTGAGTAATCAGATTCGGTCTCCAGATGTTGGTGACAGTGTGGACATCGTTTCATCCTTTTGGATGGGGACCACTTGTCTTGTACTGGACGCGTGATGCCTTTAAGAGGTTCCTATTTCCAGGGTTTTCCACTTTCTCTTGCATCCTGGGGTTTGGATTCTTCTGCCAGCTCGATGATTGCAGAGCATGACAAGTTTTCGTTGCTGAGAGGGCATCACCTGCAGTAGGCAGTTGATAATAAGCCTCTCGGTGACCTGGGAGGCTGATGGTTGGTCCTGTAACAGCAGCCCAGATTTCTTAACTCCAGGGCCTGCTCCTTGGCTTAGGCACACTTGATCAGTGCTTTCTGCTGGATTCGATGTGCTGTAAACTCTGTAATTTGACCCTGATGAGCAAGTATCTCCCTCTTCACCAAGTCATAATCACTCCCCACATCAGGAGTGAGTAACTGACCCGCTGGGCCTCAATTGTCAGCACGGCCATCAGTCTCTTACTCAGGCCTCTCTAACGTCAACGTATTCATAGGCCCGGAGGAACACTTTGACATTGCCCAAGTCACTGAGAGTGGTCGGGAGATGTGAAGGTGTGCTAGGCTCAGAAGGCTTTGTGGGGGGACAGTTTCTGGAGTGGATCCATCCTATCTTGTGAGACTAGCGATGTCTGTAAGAGACTAGTCATGTCCCGTCAGAGATTAGTGATGTCCTGTGAAAACAAATTGTTGTTCTGTGAGAGGCTAGTGTGAGAGACTATTGACTAGATGTCTTTTGAGATACTACTGATGTCCTCCTGCTGCACATGTGCTGAAGTCATACAAAACAAGGGCCTGTATGCTACTTACTCACCTGAGTGCTGTAACCTTAAGATTTGTTTTCAGTGTCCTGTTGTCATCTTTGTTGTCTAATTTTGATCACTGTGTTTTCCCACAAAACAAAGCGTTTTAATTGATGTGCGTTTTTTGGTGAACATTGTTATTCTGATTTGTGTGTTCTCAAATGAGGAAGTTGGCTATTCTCTACAGGTTGAATGATTGTGATATCACAGATGAAGGTTGTGCTGCTCTGGCTTCAGCTCTGAGATCAAACCCTTTACATGTGAAACATCTGGATCTGTCTGGGAATAAATTAGGAGATTCTGGAGTGAAGCAACTCTCTGTTGAACTGAAGAATCCCTGCTGTAAACTGGAAATACTGAAGTAAGATCAACTCTACTCATACCTAATGTCACATTACATCAAAATGTTTGGAGCATAGTCAATATTTTCAATTGTTCTACATTATTCACAGTTAGTTTTAATGGTCATCACATATCCTGTTTCTGTTGGAGGCCCATTAGGATCCTGACTTTTACTTATTATGACTGTTGAGTCATATTTTTCATACCAAATCAAAGCAAAAAATTCAATTCTCAAAAATCATTATGATTAATTATGAGCAACTGCTTAGAAGGTGAAGAAAAAAATGTGGTGTCAGGGTTTGAAGCATGTGCCAAACTCCTGGAGGGCAGCAGCTCTGCACAGTTTAGCTTTAACTCTAATTAAACACACCTGATCGAACTAATTGTTTGAAATCTACAACTAAAGCCGCGGTCACACTGGACTTTCCTCCCCATAGACTTCCATTCATACGCACGCGAATGCGTCAGACCGAAAACGCAGGGTCATGCGTCGAGTTTCGCAGGTTGCTGCAGTGCAAAGTTCAAGCTTGGTGAACTCTGACCTGTGAAATCGCATCACTTGACTGCGTGAGACCAATCCAGGATCAAAACATGACCTCTCTGAACAGAAATTTAAAACATGGAGCAATCGCTCGCTTTATTAATGTCTAATCATCTTGTTTAATCCCGCCCCTTTTCACAGCGCCATACGACAGAATTTCGCAAGCCCAAACTCTAGTGTGACTTCGGCTTCAGTGTGTTGAAGCAGGGTTTGAACTAAACTGTGCAAGGCTTCGATCCACCAGGAACTGAGTTTGACACTTTCAAGTAAACATTTACAGTGTTTACTCACTATTCACTCACCCTTAAGGGGTTATAAACCATTATTGCATAGGTCTCCAACTCAATTCCTGGAGGGAACAGTTTTGCTCCAACCCTAATCAAACACAGCTGATCCAACTAAAGCTATGGTCACTAGTGTTTGAGCGTGCGAAATTCTGTCATACATCGCTGCGAAAAGCGGCAGGATTAAACAAGATGATTAGACATTAAAAAAAGCGAGCTATCGGCCTATATTTAAAATTTCTGTCCAGAGAGGTCATGTTTTCATCCTCGATTGGTCTCACACAGGTCAGAGTTCACCAAGCTTGAACTCTGCAATGCAGTGAAGTGCGAAACTTGCAGCATGACCCTGCATTTCCGGTCTGACGCATTCGCATGCATATGAATGGAAGTCTATGGGGAGAAAAGTGCAGTGTGACCGCAGCTTAATGAAGGTGTTCATGACTCTTTTGAACATCTCGATTAGTTAAATCAGCTGTGTTTGATAGGGTTGAAGCAAAACTGTGCAGAGCTCCAGGAATTGAGTTTGAGACCTATATGCTTTATGGGCTTCCTTCTGTTGAACAATAAATCAGATATTTTGAAGAAAGCTGACTTGATATTTTGAAGAAATACTATGGAAGTCAATGGATTCAGATATCTGTCTTTGTGTTTGAAAAAAGAAAGATACTCAAACAGGTTTGGTACAAGTGGATGGTGAGTACATGATCAACTGTGCCTTTAATTGTACATTTTCTGTCAAAGTTTTCGTGGTCATTACTCCTGCAATTTTGTAGTTTTTTCTAAATTCTGACTGAACTGATTGCAAATGGCACCGCTCTGGTTTCTGAGCCTCCTGGACAGGATATTGGCTCAGCCCCCTTAAATAGTTTTTGAGAGAAATCCCACTTAGTATAAATCAGCAGAGCACTTTAAATCTACAGTAAGGTTCCCTGTCAGTATCATCCTATGAGATTTGCAAAAAACGTAAGCAGGCACCGATAGACCCAAAGTGGTGCTCAAGTACTTGATCTCATCTTGTTTTGGAAATAATTGTTTTATTGTAGTTTTTATTTAAATTTGTATCATTTTATGAATATTTACACCTATTGCACCAAGCAGATCCCTGGTGGAAGTAGTGGAGGGCTTACAGACTCTGACCATGAATGACAAATTGAAAGTTAGAGCGGAGTGTCCTGCAGAGTTTAGCTCAGGGATGGGCAAACTTGATCCTGGAGGGCCGGTGTCTCTGCAGACTTTTGCTCCAACACTAGTCAAACACACCTGAACACACTAATCAGTGTCTTCAAGATCACTAGAAAGCTGCAGGCAGGTGTGTTTGATTAGGGTTGGAGCAAAGGTCTCCAGGGACACCGGCCCTCCAGGATCAAGTTTGCCCATCCCTGGTTTAGCTCCAACTTGCTTCAACACACCTGCCTGAAAGTTTCAAGCATACCTATTAAGACCTTGATTAGCTGGTTCAGGTGTGTTTGATTAGGGTTAGAGGCCCTCCGGCCCTCCAGGACCAAGTGTGGTGACCCCTGCACTTGCCGGCTGTGTGCATAATGCATAACAGTTTATAGGGTGTAATTGCTAGAGCTATTGGTCTAGTCAAAGTAAAATAGTTGTGTCTTCTAGAAACACAGCGTGGTGTAACATTCATGAATGAATCTAAGAGTCTTTGATTTAATGAATGATTCATAAAGACATTGGTTGAATGTAAGGATTCTTTACGATTGACAATACGAATTACTGCCAATTGCTATATTTATTAATGTAGTCAATATTTACATTGATTTGATTTGATTGCTTTTTGTAGGTTGATGAAGTGTGGTGTGACAGACGAGGGTTGTGCTGCTCTGGCTTCTGCTCTGAGTTCAAACCCTTCACATCTGAAAGAACTGACTCTGTCCAGGAATCCCATTGGAGATTCAGGAGTGACTAGACTCTCTGCCAGTCTGAAGAATTCTCTCTGTGAACTGGAAACACTGAAGTAAGGCAATCTCTTTCTTTAATATATATACGGTATTTTAGCCTGGCAACCATAAATCAGGGAACAACCATAATAAAAGACCCTTGCTATCTATGGAGGATGAGGGAGCTCTCAGATTTAATACCTTAATTTATGCTCTGAAAATGAACGAAGGTCTCAGGAGACTCGACATGAGTATGAGTAATTATGAACAGAATTTCCATTACTGGTTCAACTAATCCTATAATAAATTGCAAGCATTGAAGGTGTTTGTCATTGTTCCCTACAGGATGGGCTATTGTGATATCACAGATGAAAGCTGTGCTGCTCTGGCTTCAGCCCTGAGGTCAAACCCTTCACACCTGAGAGAACTGAATCTGTCAAAAAACAAATTAGGAGATTCAGGAGTGAAGCAACTCTCTGCTGTACTGGAGGATCTCCACTGTAAACTAGAAATACTGAAGTAAGTTCATCTATGACTATTAGTTAAAGCAGTTTCACTCTGGGCCAGACACAATCTGCTGAGTTTTATTTTTTTTTTGCTATTTCTTCACATGATTTAGTAAAATATCTGCAAATTTATGCAGAATGATTTTGAGAGTGCTGACACATAAAATTAATAACAACAAGAAAGAAAATTACATTAAAGTGCAATTAGAACCACTTGTTTGGTAAACAAAGCTACAACAGACATGTCCTATATCAGTGGTCCTCAACCTTTTTATCACCGCGGACCTAGGCGGCCATCAACCCAGGGTTTCCGCGGGGTCTTAAAAAGTCTTAAAACGTCTAAAATGTGAAAATAGAAATTAAGGCCTTAAAAAGTCTTAAATTCGCTGTTCTAGGTCTTAAATATTTTAGCACAGGTCTTGTTTAAATGCTCCTTTAAATTCTTGTTGCTTGGTTTTCCTGGTGTTGTAGTTCTTCATTTCACTAGTCCAACTGTAATTCACGGTATTACAACTACAAATGAGACCAACATTGAATAGCCAATCAGCTTTCTGTCATTGAACTCAGTGCGCGCGGCGAATGTGACATCATCGCTGTGTTTGCAGACGTTCGCTTTGGGTGCGCGTGACATGATTTCGGCTGCCGGAGCGTACGTAATGTTTTGAGACTCGAGTGAGCAGTTCGCGTGGCGCCGCATTTGATTTGAGTTGAGTATGAAACACTTTGAAGAGATTTTGTCTGAATCAGGTACGACTGTACACACATCATCTTTATGATCCGTCCAAAATGTTCACAGTATGTCTGAATAAAAGCAGTTTTTAATTTTTAAAAAAACATTTTAAGGTCAATATTATTAGCCCCTTTAAGCTAGATTTTTTATTCGATAGTCTACAGAACAAACCATCATTATACAATAACTTGCCTAATTCCCCTAACCTGCCTAGTTACCCTAATTAACCTAGTTAAGCCTTTAAATGTCACTTTAAGCTGTATAGAAGTGTCTTGAAGAATATCTAGTCTAATATTATTTACTGTCATCATGACAAAGAGAAAATAAACCAGTTATTAGAGATGAGTTATTAAAACTATTATGATTAGAAATGTGCTGGAGAAATCTGCTCTCTGATAAACAGAAATTGGGGAAAAAATAAACGGAGGCTGATAATTCAGGGGGGCTAATAATTCTGACGGTAACTGGAAAGGAATATATGAACCTATCAGTTTACAAAATATTGCTGCCCAATTTCTAGGCTTTATTGGGGATAATGGTCACGAATGTTATATCATTATTGCCTTTTTAGCTTATAAGTAGAGGACAGAAACTAGCCAGAGAGTAATGTGTGAATTGTTGAGTGGGCAAAATAAAATAAAAAACGTCAGTATTTTAGTAAGTGTACTTCTTTTTTGTTTTTATTCTTGCCATAATAAAAAATATAACTGTAGAGCAAGCCAAGTTCTGTTGTCATTAATATTCAACTTTAATATGCAGAACTGTCTGAACAAAAGCAAGTGATGCATCATTTAGATTTAAAAAAAATTTAGATTTAAAAAATCTTGAATGGTTATAAAAATCTTTATAATAAATTATATAAATATTAAACAACAAATAACTTGAACAATATTAATGATATGACCTAGTTCCGGAAACTTTCTACTTCTCTGTTTATCCGTCTGATTTTACTGTCTGTTTCTTTTGACCGGCCGCTGTTATTTAAAAGAATATCTCAATGACGAACGCGTCAAGTATAAAAGCCTCGTCCGTTTCGTGAGGTGCGCGATGTGGCGCCAGGCGAAAGTATAAATCAGACTTAAGATGTTTGTTTGTTTGTTTTTTCTGTAGTTCGATGGTGCATCTAACCTGTCTTTAGTACTGTTCAATTGGAATACATTTACCACTAATTTTGTGATTTTGCATTTTCTCTTTATGTGTATGTGTGTTTAATACTTAATGGTCTTAAAAAGTCTTAAATTTGACATTATGATATTTGCAGAAACCCTGCAACCGTTTTCTCAGAGGAAGACAAGCTGACAAAACATTGCTGTCACTCTGATACAAGTTTTATTTATGGAAAAAATGACAGCGCATTGCAGTGTTTGTGTGTTCTGTGTTTGTCTGAGATAATTAGTCTACAGAAATGTGTATATTCCATACAAGCTGAAGCTGATCGGTCAGTTATTGTCACGTGACTTGTGGTATTCATTCAACTGGGTGCGTCTGGTTTGAAAGGCGTGAGCGCGTCACACCGCTTGTGCGAGCAAGCCGCGCACCTCCATGGGAAACAACAAACTTATGCAAACTCTAGAAAATATGCGAACGGCCCCTAAAAGGCCACCAATCATTTGTGATCTCCAGCACTTGATCTTCTTGCACAGACATGCTGGATTCACCTGATTTGTTGACAAAGGGGTTGCGGATTCATTCCTTGGCAGCTCGCGGTTCCTTCACTGGGCATTTTCCCTTTAGCAAAGAAGCTGTTCAAAGACGTCTGTTTCTTACTCATTTTGCTGCTTGTCGGTTAAATTTGGGCGCTCAAGTGACCGAGATGTTATCAAGAGAATACGGTTATTTTCAAAATAAAAAACTTTTCAAAGTAAAACATCATTCAGACTCCGATAATAAATAAAACGCAAATAATTAATGATTTCTTGTGCGGCCCGATACCAATTGATCCAAGGAAATCCACTAAAAAAGAAAATATTACTTTACAAATTGAGTTTGAAACTCATATTATTCAATAATATTAGTGAAATTAATATTAAAACGCTCAAAAATATGCAGAAATCGGAGAATTTATGCGTGTGCAGATTCCTTGTGGGCTGATTTATAACTGCAAATTTACAGAGATTTTTTTTTAGCCCATCATTGAGACTATTTACCTAGACTGGCCCAATGTGCACTCTGACAGTGCAAGTCATCAAGCGAGTCAGCAAAACGAGATGCCCTTTCCTCCTCGTAGCCCTGATGTGGTGCAACAAACCTTGGTTCCCCCACCTTGTGCAGTTGTCGGGCCTCCAGGGCAAATACTTCAGAGGTGGGACCTTCTCTCACTATAGCGAAGGGCACGATATGTCATTCCCGACCCGAGTCTTGGAACCTTGAAATCTTTAAAGTCCTTAACACTTAAAACGACCCTCCTTTTACCATTGCTATCTGTTAAGTATATAGGTGACCTGGAAGTGTTCTAAGAAGATGCTTCAAGCCTCGAGTTTGGCCCAAACATCTGTAAGGTTGTTCTCAAACCCAGACGGGGCTGTGTCCTTAAAGTGCTCTCAACTCTGTTCAAAGTACAGTAACTTCTCTGCTAGACCTCCCTCCTGTGGATGGTGAACAGGAGGAGGTGAACCCCTTTTTGCCATGTCAGAGGTTTACACAGAGCACACTAATTCCTTCAGAAAGACAGAGCAGTGCTTCGTCTGCATCTAAAGAACGCAACGTCTCTCACGCTGGATAGTTTATAAATAGTATCAAAATGAAAACTAATTAAAAATACTAAAGTGTGATAACCTTGGAACCAGCATGATTGTTTGTTTTCACAAAGCATCATAATGTGGGTCTTTGTCCTCTACAGGTTGTGGGATTGTAGCGTCACAGATGAAGGTTGTTTTGCGCTGATGTCTGCTCTGAGATCAAACCCCTCACACCTGAAACATCTGGATCTGTCTCGTAATAATCTAGATTCAGCAGTGACGCAGCTGTCGGATCTACAGAACCATCCACTCTTTAAACTGGAGAGACTGTATATGTCAGGAGAGTCTGTTTAAAGCTCATAAAACTGTAACATTTGCATTCATCCAAACAACACGCTTGCTGCGTCCCAATCCGCATACTATCTGTCCTAAATAGCATGTGAAAATAGAATTAGTATGTCCCAAATCGTAGTATGTTGAAAAGAGTATGCCAAAATCTCCCGGATGGTTTACTATTTCCGGTCAAAATGTTAAGTGTAGAAGCGTCCATACTCTAACCGCTGATATTGCCCACAGTGCATTGCACGTTGGACGTGAATTCCATTAGAACTACAAAACGCGGGTGAAAAGTGTAACAAACTACAAACATGATGGACGCGCGAGACCAACCGTCAAGCAGAGAGGCTTCAGTAAAGATGTTTGTATGACTGTTAATTAATATCTAGCCCACTGGAGAATATTTAAATGGTGTTGTCTGTGTTATATTTCATCTGCAACAACAATACTGAACTTATATAAAGACGTGTTTGGACATTACCGTCTGAATGCAGAATTATCCAAAGACCTGAGGAGATTTCTCTGCATGAAAGACTCGTGAATGGGAGATTATCCTGCTGCTGCTTCTCCAATAAGGTAGGACATTAAATACGACAGAAATGTGGATGATTGACAGGGCTCTTAACTAAGCAACACAACGATCTGTGTAACGAGGAAGTAGTATGTCCCAAAGCTTGCATACTTTTCTGTTACACACTCAAAAGTAGATATTTTTCCTCCACAAAAAAAAGTACATACTTTTAGGTCGTAGTATAAGTATGCGAATTGGGACGCAGCAATAATTAAATAAGCTCAAATGCGGCTTTAACAGTGAGTTTTGAATGAGTTTTTTTGGACAGTCCCGGTAATACCGGTAAAGATAATCCAGAGAGAGGGGGGAGGGGGGAGGGGGGGGTGGGGGGGGCACTTACTTTCATTTTGGAAGGGCACTTTATATCCCAGACTCAAAAGGGCATGTAGACTGCACAGGTTGAGCCCTATGTGTGCGCGTGCCTGCTGTCTAGATATAGAGACTCTAAGCTTATGTGTAATATTTGTGTGTGTTTTCCTGTTCATTCAGTTTGTTAATAAACATTTTATGTGTTCTAAGCTGTTTCCTGAGCATTTTTGTATAGACCGAGCATGACAGAAGGCTCATACAAATACAGTGTATTTATGCGAGTTTACCCCATTTTTTAAGCCTCAGTGTTTTATTTGTTTTCCCCTCATTTATTCAAGGACCCCACTGCCTGCCCCAAATTCCTCATCCTACTACGCCACAGCCATATCCCCCTGCAGCCCAAGACCGGTTACTCACTGAAGCTAAGCAGGGTTGAGTCCGGTCAGTGTCTGAACGGGAGATCACATGGGAACACTAGGCTGCTGCTGGAAGTGGTGTTAGTGAGGCCAGCAGGGGGTGCTCAACCTGCGGTCTGTGTGAGTCCTAATGCCCCAGTATAGTGAAGGGGACACTACACTGTCAGTGAGCGCCGTGTTTCGGATGAGACGTTAAACCGAGGTCCTGACTCTCTGTGCTCATTAATAATCCCATGGCACCAATCATCCTCATCATCGAATTGGCTCCATCCCTGTCTCTCCACTCCCCCTATAGCTGGTGTGTGGTGAGCGCACTGGCGCTGCTGTGGCTCCCGGAGCATCATCCAAGTGGAGCTGCACGGTGGTGGTGGTGGTGTGGAGAGACCCCCCTCATGATTGTGAAGCGCTTTGGGTGTATGACCATACGTGATAAGTGCACTATATAAATACACATTACATTACATTAATAATTGTTAGATATTTAGACTAGAAACAAGCCAGTACTGTAGTGAAGGAAAAGAATCGACAGACGATTAAAATGAAGACCTCAAGTGAATACTTTCAGCTGATCTAAAGGTTTATAATTACTTTGGCTTGAATTGCTGCATCACATAAGCTTTGAAAGAGTGGATTCAGCAGAAAATAAAAAAAGAAACAAAGTTTATAAAGAGAGTG
The DNA here is from genome assembly GCA_903798195.1 of Danio kyathit. Classification (NCBI taxonomy): domain Eukaryota; kingdom Metazoa; phylum Chordata; class Actinopteri; order Cypriniformes; family Danionidae; genus Danio; species Danio kyathit. The sequence goes on along the minus strand of LR812538.1, from coordinate 455,328 downwards.
TAAAATATTGTACTTTTTATTTCCAAATGGGAAATGAATGAACAATATGGCATGGCTTATGAACAGATTTTAAGGTAATAAAGTGACACAACATTGTTAAACCGAAATGAAATGTTGGTGAGGGGGGTTTAAAGACATTCTGATGACCCCCTTTACAAACCAAGGAGGAGGAATGGTTCCAAATCCATCCAGTCCCACACAGGTTTAAGTTAGATTAAATAAAATAAAATACATTAAAACAAAGACACTGTAAAAGTGGCTCTCCGCATGTGGATCAGGGCCAGTTGTGGTAAACAGCAAGGAAAATGGATTGAATTGAGTTTAAAATGAGGCTGTGTCCGAAACCGAAGGCAGCCGCTGTGCTCTCTAAAGCCACGGTTACACTGGATTTTCTGCCCCATAGACTTACATTCATATGCACACGATTGAGGCAGAGCGGAAATGCAAGCTCGTATGAAAAGTTCCGCTGACCGATGGTTTACAAAGTTCAAGCTTGGTGAACTCTGACCTGCGAAATTGAAATGTAAATCGTCTTGTTTACTCCCGCCCCTTTACACAGCGCTGTATGACAGAATTTCACATGCTCAATCTCTAGTGTGACCGTGGCGTAACTCCTCAGCCAGTCAACGACTTAACAAACAGCATTTCTGTATGAAGGAAACTGCTTTCAGATCAGCTTCCAAGGCACCATAATGTCCTGTCTAAACATCAGCAACAAACTCAGGAGCGTTTGACTTAACATGAAATATTTAATGTCAGAGACAAAGAGAAAACTCTTTAAAAATACACAAGAAAAGGAAGAATTGGGGATTGTGGGATACCAGAGGCAGATGTACAGTAGATAAAAAAAATCAACCAATAAAGTTTATCCTCAAGTCAGAATGTTGGAAACTGCTAACCATTGAGTACTACTGTATAGTAGGAAAACAACAATACTTTGGAGGTCAATGCTTACAGGTTTCCGGCTTTCTACAAAAGATCTGTTTTTGTTTTTGTTTAATAGAAAAACTCATAAAGATAAAGGTTTGTGGCAAATGAACAACACAGGCTCATTCTGAAAACATACCCCTATATACATTTCTGGAGAGTGTGAATTATGTAGCTAGAGGTACGTATGGCTGCATTTCACCTTTAAAACGAACGCTACGGGGCGGTATGATGCTATCCTTTTCATGCTTACCAGCTGACTGCTCACTTCCATATGGACGGCTTTACTGCAGTTTACCCAGTTCGCCACGTTCGTCAACTGACTTGAGACACAAAGAGAGGTTGACTGTCTCTACAGGGTTCGAGTCTGGTGAAGAACAGATCCAGAAAAAAGGTCAAACAAAAACAGAAGCCAAAAAATAAAATAAACAAGTAAATAACAGTGTGAGAATGTGGTAAAACCTGAAAAAGTGGTAAAAATCAGGCTGCCGTGAGGGATTGCTTTTGAAAACACTGTCGGTTGGGTTTAGGGAAGTGGGTGGGCAGGTCAATCAGTGCTTTTGAAAACACTATTGGTTGGGTTTAGGGAAGGAGGAGGGTCGGTCAGTCGGTTAAAAGCAGCCTCTGGTGGATTTACGTGAGAACAGCAGGCGTGAACGGCACTTGTGAGAGAAATTTGAGATCTGAAAAAGCGTACACAGCGCCCTCTGGTGGATTCACAAAAACAGCAAAAAAACATAGCTCCTGGGACGTATTTGGTGCTGTGCAGAAATGTAGACAGGGGTACGTATCAATAATAAGCCTGGGTTACTAATGAAAGGTAAGTAAATTGTGATTTTCGAGTGATCTGTCGCTTTAAGAGTCCTTCAAATGTCAGTGCCAAAATACACCATCCTGGTGAGATTTTAGCCAATTAAATCTAAAGTGAAAGTAAACCAACAGGAGATTAAAAAGAAACATTTATGACTAATTTATTTTTAATTTCTAGTTACAAGTTGAGTGAAACGTAACAGGGCATTCAAAATTGGTATCGGGCTATTTAAAACTATTTAAAGGTCAATATTATTAGCCCCTTTAAGATGATTGTTTTTCCAGATGTCTACAGGAAAGACCACTGCTGTCCAATAACTTGCCTATTTAGCCTAGCTCCAGCTTTAAATGTCACTTTAAGCTGAATACTAGCGTCTTGCAGAATATCTAGTCTAATATGATGTGCTGTCATCATGGAGAACAGAAATTGGAGATTAGAAATTAGTTATTAAACAAATATGTTTAAAACAAATCTCACACTTGGTACTCAAAAAAAGGGAATTAAAATTTCACAACTTTAAATAAAGATGTCAAAACATTTACATCCTGATAACTTTAAATAAAGATGTCAAAACATTTACATCCTGATAACTTTAAATAAAGATGTAAAACAATGAATAATTTGACATGAGGGCTAATGACTGTGACCTCCACTGTGTATTATATTGTGAAAACACCTGCTCTATGTGAATGCAGCGCTCTTCAGGTTTGGGACACAGCTTTAGTATGTGGAAACAGAACGCTTTTCTAATCTGATGGTAGTTTTCCCCCTAAAAAGCCCGTGAGCTGGAAAACTAAAGAACATGGGTTTCCTCTATGGAGATGAGGCGACGTATGGCAGTCTTCAACATTGGTCTGGAAATACAAAAGCGTAATGTACATCATGTGTAAAATATTTCTGTCATTACATTATAGATTAACATCTAGTACTTTGGATAGGACATCATTATCAGACATCGTCAAATCTAATTAGTATCTTATATGAACAAAAATAAATTAAAGAAACACGAAGAATCAATTCACTGCAAAGAAAACCAATGCTTTGGGTGGAGTTTTGGTCTTGAATAAGGGTCTAAAAATACTTTAGATTTTATAGACAAGCAAAAATATTGCAGGAATAATATGTCAAACATAGGTAAGGAAAATAATCTTGTGTTCGCTTTGAAATAAGACTATTAACTTACCCCATTGGCAGATTATTTAGCTTGTTTAAAGGAAAAACTCTTCATTTTGACTCATTAATTCTGAAAACAACACTAGATGTTATGCTCGTCTAGAAAATGCTTCTTGAATTAAGAGTTTGTAGATATTTGGACTAAAAACAAGACCAAAACTCAAAGTAAAACAGCATTTATTGCAGTGTTTGCCTTGCAGATGGAGATATTTATTAATTTTAGTTCTCCTCCATCTGGAACATTATCCAATCAGCAGAGGAGAGAACCAATAAACCACATTCTCCAACTCTACTAGCAGACACTGAGACTGGTTTTGTGCATTGGCGAACACCCAAAACCATCACAGACGTCTGTGTTTTCTGCAACCGTAAAAACATGAGCGGGGAGAACGAACAAAACATGAACCAAAGCAAAGTGGAAACCATGAACAAGCACAGTTTGAGTTTACACTGAATACAGGCGTCATTATTATGGTTACGGCCCTGAACAAAAGTATGGTTACATCCTTCCCAAATTTACCCACAATTCCCGCTGTTTACCTCCTGGGTTCACTAATGTATAGACTCCTGGAGAAAGTGTGTGCAAACGCTTGATTGTTCAATCACAGGAGCTCAGGAGGGTCCTGTTCTGGCCCCGGGGATGAGGAGATCAGAGTACTTCCAGCAGGATGGCTTCTAGAGGTTGTCTCCGGGCTGATACTGAGGTTCGGTGGCGGTGAAGTAATCCTCCAGGAAGGCCTGCAGGTACTCAAAGGTGGGCCGCTCCTCTGCGTCCTTCTTCCAGCACTGGACCATCAGCTCATGCAGAGAGCTGGGACAGTCGTGAGGACACTGCATGCGGTAGCCGCGCTCCACTTGCTCCAGGACCTCTCTGTTATTCATGCCTAAAAAGGACAGCAGAAAGCTCATGAGTTTATGTGTTATTACTCTACAGAGAGAGAAGAACAACAAATATTAGGCTGTAAAAATTTAATTATTTACTATATTAACTGAAAAGTGCTTGAAGATGAAGCTTTCTTGTGAATCACTGAACTAATAATAAACACTTTCTGAGACCTGCTGTGTTGCATGGAGTCGACCAAGAGTGAGCCATCCCAGACTGATTGCACTACAGACCACCATTCCTCTGCATTTGTTTTGCCTTGGAAACTGCATTTTTTGGATGTTAGCCCACAAGGTTTCTATTGGGTTAGGTCTGGGCACTGGGCTGGCCACTAATCTTGTTGCACAGTTTGACCCCAAGCCAAAAGGATTTTGAGCTCATCACTTTTTCAGCTGTCAAGTTTTAGTGTAAATTAGCCAACAAACATACTAATAATTCTCCCCGCTGATGACAATTCTACATACACATTATACAAGAAGCTCCCACTGGGCCAGATCCAACTACAATTCCTAGATAATAATCCAGATTGATTACCTACTAGGCCTCGTCTGTTGTATTCAGTTTATCCCTATGGGACGCATTACATACTTGAGCAATTTTAATGGCAGTTACAAACTACAGGGATATAAGAGCATGTTGAACAGGCTTTAGATGCTTTAAACATTTTAGATGTTTTACAATGTGGTCAGCCAACTAGCTTGCCTGTTAATGCTGTCCATTTTATCATCACTTGATGTCTCATAACAAAACCACACGACTTTAATATGCATATCAGAATTTATTCGGTAAAAGTGTTTTCATTGTAGTTATGCACATAGTTTAGCAAATAAAAAGTTTGTCTTACTCATTTTAACTATTTTTCAAATGTACACCCTTACTGGCCACTTTATTAGGTACACTTACTAGTACCAGGTTGGACTCCCTTTTGCCTTCAGAACTGCCTTAATCCTTGGTGGCAGAGATTCAACCAGCTACTGGAAATATTCCTCAGAGATTTTGCTCCATGATAGCATCACACAGTTGCTGCAGATTTGTCCGTTCCACCACATCCCAAAGGTGCTCTATTGGATTGAGCTCTGGTGACTGTGGAGGCCATTTGAGTACAGTGAACTCATCGTCATGTTCAAGAAACCAGTCTGAGATGATTGGCGCTTTATGACATGGTGCGTTATTCTGCTGGAAGTAGCCATCAGAAGATGGAGACACTGTGCTCATAAAGGGATGGACATGGTCAGCAACAATACTCAGGTAGGCTGTGGCGTTGACACCATGCTCAATTGGTACTAATGGACCCAAAGTGTGCCAAGAAAATCTCCCCCACACCATTACACCACCACCACCAGCCTGAACCGCTGATACAAGGCAGGATGATCCATGCTTTCATGTTCACCAAATTCTGAGCCGACCATCCGAATGTGGCAGCAGAAATGGAGACTCATGAGACCAGGCAACGTTTCTCCAATCTTCTATTGTCCAGTTTTGGTGAGTCTGTCTGAATTGTAGCCTCAGTTTCCTGTTCTTAGCTGACAGGAGCGGCACCCGGTGTGGTCTTCTGCTGCTGTAGCATCCGCCTCAAGGTTGGACGTGTTGTGTGTTCAGAGATGCTCTTCTGCAGACCTCGGTTGTAACGAGTGCTTATTTGAGTTACTGTTGCCTTTCTATCAGCTGGAACCAGTCTGGCCATTCTCCTCTGACCTCTGGCATCAACAAGGCATTTGCGCCCACAGAACTGCCGCTCACTAACCTTCAAAACTTAAACCCTAATAAAGATCCACAGACTCACATTGCAAAGTCAATTGGGAACAATTATTTGTTGGTCAGTCCAGTAAATGCAATATTGGCTCACAGTTTTTTGCACTCAAGACCTGTTTTTTAAAGATTTTTTAAAGAGCTCCTGGTGCAGAACTGCACTTATGAAGCCAAGAGATTCATCATCATCATCATCTTCACCATCATCATCAGGGGACATGAGCACATTTGAACAACATGAAGACAGAAACGCCTGCAAACATCTGTGGATGATTCAACACTGCGTCGACACAATGGCATTTCACATCGCCCCCCCTTCACTCCAGATTGCTCAATTTGTTTGGAATTTGTGTAAATCTACAGTTTTATCAATGCATCAGAGTTTCATTTGAAGCTTCTGAATAATATTAAAAGGGACCTATTATGATGTAGAATAAGTCTCTGCTGTCTCTAGAGTGTGTGTGTTTCAGTTTCAGCTCAAAATATCACACAGATAATGTTCTCTACCTCTCCGAAACTGCCCCTTTCAGACTTTGATCTTAATTGTGGTGTTTTGGTGACTGTCGCTTTAAATGCAAATGAGATTGTGCTCTTTTCAGAAGAGGGCGGAGCTACAGATGCCTGTTTATCAGCATAGTGGCAGATTCAAAAACAAGACTAACGTCCTATGCTAATGAGGGAGAGATGGTCACTAGTGGGCGGGGCTTTCCCCCTCTGATGACACGTACAAAGAGAGAATGTCAATCAAAGTGTTTCTGCAGACAAGTCTGATTATAAACAAATACAATTAATACATGTTTACCATTAGAGGCTGGATATATTCACACACTGCTGACACACAACTGTGCTTAAACCCCTTATAAATGTAATTCTTGCATAATAGGTGCCCTTTTTTAAAGAATGATTCCCAAATTTAATCCAGATTCATGCAGATCCTGATAAATGAACGATGAATGAACAGCCAACTATTCCAGCATATGTTTTACACAGCGGTTGCTCTTCCAGCTGCAACCCAGTACTGGGAAACACCCATACACACTCATTCACACACACTCATAAACTACGGCCAGTTTAGTTCATCAATTCCCCTATAGCACATGTGTTTGGACTGTGGAGGAAACCGGAGCACCCGGAGGAAACCCACACCTACATGAGGAGAACATGCAAACTCCACACAGAAACACCAACTGACCCAGCTGGGACTTTCTTGCTGTGAGGCCACAGTGCTAACCACTGAGCCACCGCGCTGCCCTTCACAATACATGACTATCCAAATAAAGAAATGAATACCAACGTACCTGGATATGGAACTCTGCCTTTTGTGACCAGCTCTGTAAGCAGAATTCCAAAAGACCAGACATCGGATTTAATGGTGAACTTCCCGTACAGCGCCGCCTCAGGAGCGGTCCACTTAATGGGGAATTTAGCCCCTGAAATGCACACATGAGACAAAATGAAGATGGTGTGAAACCACTCGAGGGAGAGTAAAGGATGAGTAAAGAAACATTTCAGGCTGAACTATTCATTTAAGGCCCAGGACAAGAGGCAGGACAAAGAGACAGAAGAAAAAACCAGAGAAAGGAAGAACACAAAATATACTGTCAAATCATTCAGTTATTAAAAGAACCAATCACACTTAGTCATCATACTATGAAAATACAAAATATGCATACCTGACCCTATATATAGTGTTGAATTCTTTGATTTGGGCTAAGATCATTGACCGGAGACATGCTTAAAGCATTGTCTGATTATTACTGCTGCAAGTCTTACGGAGCACTAAAGATCTTAAGTGACAGTTTTTAAAAGAGAGACAGTAGAGATATTATATCAGAGACAGGCTTTGTCTACCAATTAAGTGGCTCTAACTGGATATGCATTGTAAACATTAAAGGTGCAGTATGTGAGTTAGACACCCAGTGGTTGAACTAGGTATTGCACTCCTGATTTAAAACACACAAGAGCAGGTTGCCAGATTGACGACATCAACAAGAGTGTGTCTGTCTGTCGAGCATAAAGCATACCTGTCAACCCTCCCGTTTTTCCCGGGATTCTCCCGTATTTTACAGTTCTATCCCGCTATCATCCCGTAAAGGTATTTTCCCGTATTTCTCCCGTATTTTCAGTCTTTCTCTGAAGGGTGGTAATAAACATTAAAGAGCAGAGCCTCCCTATACGCAACCCATACCGCCAAACCACCAGGGGCCGCCATTTGCACTTAAATGTGAGCCTGTTCTATGCCTCGCTTTGTTTAGGCATGAAAACACTTTAAAATAAATACAAAAAACGGCGGGATTTCCTTGCCTTTTCATTACAGATGCCGTCCCCCCTTCATATGCAATCTTCAAAACAGTCATATAGCGGTGCGTGACTATCAGCTGACGCGCTCCATAGTGATAAACAGAGGCTGTTTCCCAAACCGATTCTGTACACGCGATTTGAAACGGAGCGAAAGTCTGGGTTTTGAGTGCGTGTTTAAACAGACATATAAACATAATTAATAATAATAATATAATAATATTAATTAATAATAATAATTAATAATAATAATAATAATAATATTTTATGCTAAATGAGCATAAAAAGGCAATTGAATGCTTTTATTATAACGTTAGATGGTTACATTTTTAAAGTGACGCCTGTTATTTAATAAATAAGAGATTCGTTTGTTGCTCTTTAATCAGAATGTGTCAGTTATACAGTGAAGAAACGGCTAATGAGATTTGATAGCTTGATTTTATTTCATTATAATAGCTATTAATTTTAATAAGCTGAACTGTTTGCTAAAGTATTTTCTGCTAATATATACTATTTATTTTTTCTTTTGTAAATAATAATAATAATAAAACATATTACTGCCCATTTAACTGTTTATTTATAACGAAACAGCTCCAAATCAACATATTTAGTAATTTGGGGATTAAAAAAAAAAAAAAAAAAAGGGAGGGGGGGGGGGGGGGGGGCTTTATGGTGGGCATATCCCTTATTTTCACATCCCAATGTTGACAGGTATGGCATAAAGGCTGATTTAAATCGTGTTATAACTAAATTTGTGCTGTAAATAAATGCAAAGGCATGCAATAGAAGGAATATTCTCCATATTAAAAGGAGTTTTTGTCCAACAGCTGAAATGTATATGTTATACTCAGCTTCTGTTCCTCACATGCTGAACAACAGAACACTGATCAGCTCAGGTACAGCTCATGTGCTTTATTCAGTGTTAATGCTAATGCTAATAATGTGAGTTTGACATGACATTTATTGCCACACTACTGAAAGCAGCAGCAGATAGTTCAGCTCAGATCTGGAGAATCAAATAAACCGTCTGAGATTCAGAACTGAGACTCAGTGCAAGCCAACACATATCAGTGATTCATCATCTACATTTAATCACGTTAAAGAGCTTTAATATGTGTTCATTAGATTATAAACCTTACGCTGGAGTGCAGTGAGTGCACTATTCTGCTCTTCTGAATGGCTGTGTTTACATTTCTGTCCTGTTTCGTCTGCTGTAAACAGCCCAATTGCTCATCACTGCGTATCTCGTCATGTAGTGTGTTGTTAGGACACGGGTTTACAATGTAACCTGCTCACCTAATGTTTACACTCCTAATATTTAAATTATTTGCTAATTAATAACCTCATGTGGAACTCTGAATCTGCGTCTTATTTCAGAGTCTGCTACTGTCCACCAGAGGTCGCATTTCGGTCACAGACGCACACTTTGAGAGCCTTCCTGACTGAATGAATGAATGAATTAAATGCGCTGTTTTCCACCATCTGGCAACCCGGGTGCTGAAATATAATTGGCTAAACTGGCATTGGGCGGGTTAAAGAGACCAAAACAAAGGCAGACGCTCCAGCACATAACGCACGTGTTCAAAGCAGAATATCTGACTTCAGCATTGTGTTCCAGATAAACAAGAGTGTTCACTGAGGATGTTTCTGAATATCTGCACACATATCATGCTATTTCTGTGCTTTAAAAGAGTCAGAAACTCACATTCAGCACCTTTAAATAAAAGTATAAAATAAAGGTGTTATTTCTGATACTCCCAAAATCATTCCACATTATAAATTTGCAGATTATTTACAAAATTTTGTGCAGAAATAGCAAATAATGTCTGCAGATTGTCTGTCCGGCCCTACTGATGCATTACCCACATTAACTGAAGCACCTTTATTGTGAACTGTTACCATGCTAACTATTGTTTTGGATGCGTTTGACAGCGCTAGTGCAGATCAGCTGATGAATAAAAGTGCGTCTCCTACCTTGTCGGGCAGTGTATTCATTGTCTTCAATGAGTCTGGCCAGGCCAAAGTCAGCAATCTTACACACCAGGCTGTCACCAACCAGGATATTAGCGGAGCGCAGATCTCTGTGGATGTAGTTCATCCGCTCGATGTAGGCCATGCCTCCAGCCACCTGAGGACACAAACACCATCAGTCAAATCAGCATAGAAATAGCAGCTGCATACTGTGCATCATACAGTAGCAGAACTCCAGAATCACTACAGACTGTTTTCAGCTTCAGTGCTTATTTTCATCCTCTTACATTATTGATCTACAGTGTTTTTAGCAGTGTGTATATTCCTGCAAACACACTGAAGTGTAGCGCTGAGCTTGAAAATGTGTTGTGGATTTCTGCTTTTGTATCTATTCTAATTAGGGAACAACCTGACATCACCATATTTAGTTTGATATGAATATAATTTCTTACCAGACGATTTGAAATGATTTATTAGGAAAGATTTTATTAATCTAGATCGACTGGGATGATCAAGTCTTTTTCCATGCAGTGCATCTGCATAAATTATAATAAATCACAAGCAAAAATAAAAAAACAAAGAGTGTCTGACAGTATTCAAGCACAGAAATTGAGCAGTCAAATGTAAAATAACATGGTCATCATTGTATAAATAATCAAAAAATAATAACCTCTTTATTTTATAATCTTTAGTAAATAATCTAATCCTGTGAAGTGATTATTGCAGATACACACACTGCCATATCAATGATCAATTGATATATTGTTCAGCCCTAATTCTGATGCCATTCAACTGTGTTTAAGTCTGACTCAAAAGCAAAAATATCAGGGGCGTGGCTAAGAATATGTATGGCAAAAGCTGTCAATCTTATGTCAAGAGAGGAGGAGCACTACTCCATGATCTACCTCCAACTGAATCTGAATATTGAGTAGGGGGCGGAGCTTTCTTTTTGCACATCATTGCCTCATAGCAAACTAATGGTAAAAGGGGCGTGGTTAAGAATATGTATGGCAAAAGCTGTCAATCTTATGTCAAGAGAGAAGGAGCACTACTCCATGATCTACCTCCAACTGAATCTGAATATTGAGTAGGGGGCGGAGCTTTCTTTTTGCACATCATTCTCTCATGGCAAACTAATAGTAAAAGGGGCGTGGCTAAGAATATTAATGGCAAAAGCTGTCAAACTGACATCAACAAAGGGTCAGCACTCCACGATCTACTTCCAACTGAATCTGAATATTGAGTAGGGGGCGGAGCTTTCTTTTTGCACATCATTCTCTCATAGCAAACTAATGGTAAAAGGGGCGTGGTTAAGAATATGTATGGCAAAAGCTGTCAATCTTATGTCAAGAGAGGAGGAGCACTACTCTATGATCTACCTCCAACTGAATCTGAATATTGAGTAGGGGGCGGGGCTTTCTTTTTGCACATCATTCTCTCATAGCAAACTAATGGTAAAAGGGGCGTGGCCAAGAATATTTATGGCAAAAGCTGTCAATCTTATGTCAAGAGAGGAGGAGCACTACTCCACAATCTACTTCCAACTGAATCTGAATATTGAGTAGGGGGCGGAGCTTTCTTTTTGCACATCATTCTCTCATAGCAAACTAACAGTAAGTGAGGCGTGGCTGAGAATATTGTGACTGAAGTGTCAAACTGACATCATCAGAGAAGCACCGCCCCTCCAAACGCAGAAACAAATGGTCAGACTTTGATTGAAGATTACCAAAACAAACATTAGTTTTTTTAGTGGATTAACCCACACAGATTAATTGTTCAGCTAAAGAATAACAATGTGCGCTAGCGAAATACACACCGTAAATTTTGATTTCACACAGACTTTAACCGGGCTTGTTTACACAATGTAGCAGTACCTGGGCCGCCATGTCCACCAGGTTGGGCAGTTTGAGCGCTCGTCCCTCTCCGTCCTTCAAGAAATCTAGGAGACTTCCTGAAACATGCCACATTCACATGTTAGCTTTATGGATTTACCTTTACTGCAGTAAAAACATGTATATGCATGCCTGAAAAAATAAATAACTAAAAAAAATGTAAAGGTATGATCACGCTCCATCATATTGTAGGACTTTGTGGGTGATTTACAGTAATTCCAACAGGAACTCTAGATTTCTGAATATCGACACATTCACCAACAGAAAACTGCTTGTTTATCTACACTCCCTGACTAAAGTCTTGTGGTGGATCTCAGTTGTAAGAGCAGCAGATAATAACTCGTCTTCTAGTTGATCATGTGTAAAAGTGTCAGAAGGTGGATTTCTCCATGAATCATCTGTTGATCTGCATCAATCATCACCAATACTGCAGAAGACCTACTGGAACCAGCATGGAGCCAAGATTCTCACAGAAATCAGTCAAGTTTGGTGAGGGAGAAATCATGGTTTGGGGTTACATTCAGTATGGAGGCGTGCGAGAGATCTGCAGAGTGGATGATCAACATCAACAGCCTGAGGTATCAAGACATTTGTGCTGCCCATTACATTACAAACCACAGGAGAGGGACAATTCTCCAGCAGGATAGCGCTCCTTCTCATACTTCAGCCTCCACATCAAAGCTCCTGAAAGCAGAGAAGGTCAAGCTGCTCCAGGATTGGCCAGCCCAGTCACCAGACATCAACATTATTGAGCATGATGGAGGAGGAGGTGTTGAAGATGAACACAAAGACTCTTGATGAACTCTGGGAGTCCTGCAGGAACGCTTTCTTCACCATTCCAGATGACTTTATTAATGCGTGATTTGAGTCATTCAGAGATGTATGATGCAGTCCTCCAAGCTCATGATGGAGTCAGACACAATATTCATTCTGTTTCCACTGCAGCATGACTTTATATTCTATACTGGACATTATTGAAGGTTCAGTGATGAGACTTTAGTCTAAGCAGAGTCAAACCTTACTGTCCTAATGAAATCATTCAACATCAAGACGTGATCAGATTTTATTGTGCTGAAATAAGCTAAATCTAGAGGCCTTTGCCTTTCATAGAGACACTTCTGACACCACATCATCAACTAGAAGTCATTATTTGCCGTTCCTAAAACTTGGAAAGGCCACAAGACTTTTGTCAGGTAGTGTATGATCCGACATCCCAATTTGGTTCGAATCATTTTCAGGAGGTGTGTTCCATATGAGGTAGATGATGATTGGTGGGTGAAGTTATGTAACAATGAAGATCGGGATGGAGGGTGATGAGGTTTGTGAAGATGCTATTATTTTCCCCTAACGGTAAACCAATGACCTTCACAGCCAATCACAGTCATTTCTGTTGAGCTGGTGAACACAACAGTCAATCAGTGGTTTAGGAACCTGCTCAACAATGCTCAAACAATAGCTGGAAATGGCCGTTTTTAAAATTCCAGTACCCATTAGTACCAAACCTAATCCTTTTGACAACACTACTCAATGGTAATGGAGTAAATGATTGATTCTGATTGGCTGGAGGATGTGCAATGCATTCATTTAATGCACACATAGCTCCAGTTGGCTTTCAGAGTAAATGCACTGGCCTCAAACACACTGTAAATGCGAATAGTAATCCTTACTATGAAAAATCTAGTGTGTTTACTTTATTTTAACCAAATTGTTGAGTTTACTAGAAATGCATTAGTGTTGCTGAAATAGTAGCGTATAAAGCTCCCATAACTAATGTAATTTGAGTAAAATTGCTAATAATGACTAAGCCATGCTGTTACGCATGCGTACTGGGTGGTGATTTCCCCACCCCCATCTCGATTCACAACCCAACTCCCACCCAGCGCCACCGTTGAAGAGCAGGATATATTGAGAAGATGTACTGTGGTAAATCAAGGTAAACTTTTCATTTTAATTACTACTTTGATTTGATTTGTATAGTATCAGTAATATGTTGATTTCCTGCACTTTGTATTGTTTGCTGTGTTGTGAACTTTATTATTAGCCCATGATGTTGTGACTAAACGTTTTGACCACTGCACGTTATTTGCAATACTGTCTGCTTTACTAGATTATCTATTTCTGCTGCCTAGTTCATTTTAATAACTATTAATACATGCATTTGTAGTAGTAATTTGTAAAGTGGGCAAAGTTATTTATGCTCTAAAAGAGTGGGCCGCGCCATTTTAAATGATGCACTGAGAGAGCGAGAGCGCGCGCAATCCATTCAATCAGATGTAACGTCAACACACAGCTATATGTCTGCGTTTTAAGAAAAGAAAACGAAACCTTTTTGGTCGCATTAAAAAAAACAGTAGTAACCGTTGAACTTAGTGGCGCTTGTTGTGACGAAAATATTTGTGTTTTTAAAAAAAGATTAACTAGGGAAGGTAAGCTGCAGGAAGCAGGTGAGGAGGAGATCAGCTGTGGTCCGCCGTCGGCGAGCGGCTCATGACAAGACCAGTCGCTCTTTTTCCACGATCGCCGGGGCTTTTAAAACATCTTAACGCAGCTTCAGCTCAAAATGGACGTGATGTCGTAAGTAATTTAGGATTGCGATGCGATTACGATTCGTATCATCGTATGAGGCAGATATATATTTATACATGCTGCTAAAGGGTGCTTATGCTAACATATGAAAGCAAAAGTTAAGCTCGTGAAAATACGAGAGAGAGAAAGAGAGACAGATTTAAGAACACAGACAAGTCGTATAATGTAAAAATATGTAAAAATGATTATTCCAGTGTTAACGTTTACCCTAATAGAGTGTTTTTGTGTTGCTGTAATGACAAATAAATCTGACCAGACGCGACAGAATATGCGTGATGGATAGTGATGAAATGGTATGACTCGTACAGCCAAGCACAGACATCCCTTTGTTTGCTCAATATCACACAAAGGCATCAACAAGCTGTGTTATAAACAAACTATGTGAAAACTTTAAAAGTCTAAACGGGCTTTACCAAACCTGTTTGTTTGTACTTTAAAGGTTTCACTTATTATGGACAATTTAGGGCAAATACATTTGAACAATTATAGTGTTGTTTAGATTGTAGCACACCATTAGATTAGAGTATTGTGATGCATATTGTGAGTGATATATTTGGTTTGTAATATTGTTAAAACCTTTATTAATTTGTATTTTTTATTTCAGACTACCAGTTTGTGAGCTGATATGCAGTGGAAATGTAAGTTTTGCACATTCACATCCGAAAAGAAAGCAGAACTTTTTAAACACTACCGCACAAGTCATAGAACATATTCATGAATTGTTTCAGTACTTTGTCTACATACTAAAAGTCAATGTACTTTTAAATCTTTTAACGCATTAAAAATACATTTATCAAAAAAATTTAACAAAGAACTGCACGAGCAAGAATAGAATTATTATTTTGAGAAATAGTCAGAAAGTTCAGTGTCCTTTTAAAGACTGTTCAATTGAAACAAATGTATATTCCACTTTTAATGCACATAAAAGTGAGGCACACCGGCAACATTGCCATGAGTATTTTAAATCGTGGGTTAAGTACTCTGTTTGGTGACACAAGAAAGTGTAGCTCATCCACTTTATGACAGGTACCATAAGTATTTGGCAGTTTAATATTCAAGGGCGTTTAAATATGTCATATTAAAGTGTTACATCTGTTGCTAAAAGGCATTGCATTTTATCGTTGCATGTGTTTCCGATTTCTGCTTTCTTTGTTTTATAATTTCACTTCGCCATGTAAATAACACATCACGTTATTGTGCACGACAGTGACATCCAGAAGGTGGTCATAGAGGAAGCACCAGCTAATGCTTTGAAACAAGTGCTGCAGAAGGTTTGTTTCCTTTTCAAAACGTTGTGTGATTTTGTGAATTTGTGTTTTTGAATGTTAATAATGACTAATAATGTTTTTGATTAGATCTTTATTCAATCGAATATCAGGAAGAAGTTTGAGATCGGAGTTCTACACTGCATTGGACACACACTGCTCGTCTGATTGAAATTTTCAAAAAAAAGACGAGGAAATCAGAGAACAAAACTAGAAGAGAAGTTTATCCAAAGGTATTTTTTGTGGCATCATCTTTGAATCATAATTTGCATTTGATTGTTTTCATTGGACTATAATGCATGTCTACCTGTCTTTACTTTTTCACAGTCATCTGATGTAATGCTTGTCCGCACAACAGTTCTTCGTGCTCCTCCAGTCCTTTTGGGGGATGAGTCTAAAGATTTTTCCAGGATGTGTTTTGTAAGTAGTATTATTGTTTCTGCTTTCTTAGACTGGAAATGAAGCAGTCATTCAAGTTTACTTCACTTATTAAATTCAATTTTTTATTTTATATAAAAAATAAATAAAGCAAATGCAATTAATGTAAGTATTTGAGCGTAAGAGGGATGTTTTATCATGGCCTTTGGAGCAAGAGCACTGCCATGTTGCAAATTCAGCAGACATCACAGGGTTAGTTAGCTTCATAGGCCAGTGAAGTAAATGCATTTCTTTCATTTTTAAACACACTTGTTTTGAAATGGAGGAAGATTAGCTTGAAAAAAAAGCTGAGTTCTTAATAAGTGTAATAGCTATGTAATACGTTGAGAGTAATATAACTTTTGTTGGAAGAACCTGCTGGATTAAGATATAAAAAGATAGTGTTAAAAGATAAAACATGCTTCGTATAATAACCAACCCTGTGAAGTCACCCGCTGTGAGATTGTAGATGGCTGCACCCTCGCCCCAAAATCCATAATAAAACATTCCTCTTCTTTAAAATAAATATTTATTAATAAATTGGAAATCAGTGTGCTAAATAATGCAAACTTGACTGACTGCTTTAATCTAGCAAAACCAAGTACATTCATGAATCTGTTCCCAATTTATTTATGTTTTCCCCCAAAATATTTATATTGATTTTGTAGCATCAAATGGTCTCTCACACATTTATATTTAATTTACTGAAAATGTTTAAAAAGTACTTTTAGTGCAGTTTGTTTTATTACATTACAGTATTTCTTTAATTTAAAAAATTGATAATTCCTTTAAAATCGTGTCATGTTTTAAGGTTGGTATATGGAGGAGTAGGAGCTAGGGTTGTCACGATACTGGAATTTTGTACCAATTGATGCTGAAATAAAAAAAACAAACAAACATCCATTTCCCCTAACATTTTAAGCATTGTTGAACACGTTCTTAAATAGAGCTGTTTTGCCATTGTGTTCAGGTGCTCAACAGAAATGGATGTTTTTTTTTAAATTTCATTATCGATTGGTACCGAATTCCAGTATTGTGACAACCCTAGTAGGAGCAGTACAAGCAAATGCATCATGTCCTGGAGTTTTGGCATAAAAGACCAAAGTACAAAATCTGTGTTATCATTGGAGGAGCAGCACCAAAGCAAGGCCTTATAAGAAGCATTTGAATGTAGATTAAATGTATTGTACACGGTGGACACTGAGTGAAGCCTCCTGCATCTGCTGGACAGTCATTATTTTTGACTGGCTTTGCTTGTCGGTCTTGGGGAAAAACAGATCCTGAAAAAAGTGCTCAAGTTCTTGATTTGAATTAAGTTGTGCATGTATGAACACTTTTATAGTCATGCTAATAAGCAACTAGTTATTAGTGTAATTGGTCCCTTTACTAAAGTGTTACCAAATTAAGCACAAGGAATTGTAATTTTTTTACGTATGCTTTTGGTCTCCTGACCACTACATGCTTTATTAGTGTATTTTAGAATATCAAACTTTACTCATTTTTCTTTCTCTATTCATAGGATGTAGAGTCTGACTTCAGTGCAGTAGATGTTGGCCTGCTGACTGTCTTGTGTGAAGACATGCCTGCCAGATGTCTAAAGGACCTCAATGTGGGCCATTATCCTGGAAGAAAAAGTGGTTATGGTCGATGTCCCTACTTTGCCACGCGCAGTATGTCTCTTTTTTTGCTTTGATTTACGCACTGAATTTGGACTACCCAAAGACTATGGGCAATGCATTTGAATTTGTTTAACGCGTGTTGCTTTTGCTGGGAGTGAAGCTAAATGTTTTTTTTTCTGCGAGTGCCTATATGCTGCTGTGGTTATGTTTAAAGGTTCTGGCATAATGGCATGTTTAATTACATTAATTTCAAGTCTTTAAGTATTTTTAAACATTTAACATTTTTTGTTTGTTTGTTTGTTTGTTTTTGCTATGTTGCTGTTAACAGTGTTACATTTGGAATGGCAGCATTTAGTGTTTAAAACTATAGATTTTTCACCAAAAAAATCTATTGTATTGAAATAGAAAAAAATTGTATTGTGATTTATAAGGTTGTCAAAAATATTGAGTTTGGTACCAATCGGTACTGAAATTTAAAAAATGTCCATTTCCCACTAACATTGCGAGTACTGATTGGCCATTGTGTTCACATGCTCAACATATGACGGATTGGCTATGAAGGTCATAGTTTTACCACTCTTTACCAGTGTTCACCAAGTGCAAACACATACAAAGACACTGGTTAATTTCAAAGCCCTGTCGATCAGTCGATCCATCAGCAGATAGCTTATATTTGGCTTATCGACAGTTCAGCTGATCGACATGGCTTTGAAATGCTTCAGTGTCTGTGTAACTTTGTTTGGAGTCGGTGAAGAGTGGTAAACCAATGACAGTCACAGCCAATAACAGTCATTTCTGTTGAGCATGTTAATACAATGGCCAATCAGCGGTGTTTAAGAACAAGCTCAGTAGTGCTCAAATGTTTGCAGGAAATAGATGGTTTTAATATTTCAGTACTGATTGGTACCAAACTCAATACTTTTGACAATACTAATGTGATACTTTCTGTAGGACAATCTAAACTCCACAGTCTAACAAATCAGCTTTAAAGCTAAACATCTGTTCCTCTGTGAGTGTCTATATGCTGCCATGTTTAAAGGTGGCGGTGCAATGGCATGTTTAATTACACTAATTTAAGTATCTTTTTTTTAAAGTATCGAGTATTTGAAGTTTTTTTTTTTTAATGGATTTTCAAACATTTTAGAAAGCTTGTATTTCAAGGTTGTACTTTATATATATATATATATATATATATATATATATATATATATATATATATATATATATATAATAAATGCACTTTAGAACAGGTTTTTACAAAAATGTATTGTGTACAAGTGTATTGTGAAACTAAAATATCACAAGTGTATTGTGATACTCTGCTCTTTTTGTAAAATAAAATTTTTACATTTAAGACCTGTGTAATGTCATTACTTGTAAGTTGAACTACATATATTATGTTCAGTTTAATTGAAGAAAATGTGGAAACCGATTGCACGTAGTATCTTTAGTTGACATTACTTAAAATAGTGGATTAAAACAATGTTGAAACTACTAGCATTTAAGATGTTAACTGAACATGGTATAACAGTATTAGTTAAATAGAGTTAATAAAGTAATCTTACTATAAAACCATAAGTAAGGTTACTAAATATTCAATAGTATGTTAACTAGAATTTTCTATTAAACTAACTTGATTTTTACCAGTTAGTTTACTTTGAAAGTTTTAGGTTTCTTACTTTAAGGCAATAATTAAACGTAACTTAAGATTTCCCTTTAAGTTTATGTTGCGAAAATAAGGCAATCGGTTTCCAAACTTTTTTTAAGTAAACTGAACATGTTAGAATTTACAGTGCAGTAGTAGCATTTAATAAGTTAGTTTTATCAAGTTTAACAGAGTTTTTATTCTATTATTAGGTTCATTACAGCTCTTCAAATCTCGTTTTCTTTCTGTCCAACACTGCACTGTGTTTTCAAGTGTCAATCTGAGGTAAGAACTTCCATCCTGCAAACCCCTTCAGTGTTACATTTGGTGCCTGCCTTATTTATACAAGAACTGACCTTTGCCCATATACTCTGTGACGATGTAGATGGGCTCTTCAGACACCACAGCATAGAGCTGCACTAGTTTATCATGCCGTAGTTTCTTCATGATCTGCGCTTCCTCCAGGAAAGACTCGGGAGACATGGTTCCCGGCTTCAGGGTCTTTATAGCAACTTTAGTGTTGCCATTCCACGTGCCTGAAAGCAAACACACAGCAGACAGTCAGTAAAGCAGCACACACCGCAAAAAAAGCTTGATGTCTTGTTTATTGTCAAAATATCTCAAAACTCCTGTTCTTTTGTCCTGCTTTCAGAAGTAATGAGTCAAAATTGAGTGAGATTTCCTTTAAAATAAGTCAAATAAACATATTTCTGCTTGGAAATAAGATTATTTTGCTTGTTTGAAGGAAAAAGTCGCTTCATTTCTACTCAATATTTCTGAAAACAACACTATATTTTTTACTTGTCTAGAAAAGGCTTCTTGATTTAAGAGTTTTGAGATATTTGGGCTGTAGAAACAGGACAGACCGCTGAACAGCATGCCAAAAGAAGATTTTCATGCACTAACAAGAGTTGTAAACCACTGTTAATCATGCAAAACAATTCTGCAATGAAAACAGCCATCATCACAGCAGTACACAGGTAAGGAAATTGACTAAAAAGGAAATTCGCACACATTTAAAGTGTCCTGCATGTTCAATTCTGCAAGTCAATGTTCTGCATGGTTTGCCCAAGTAGACCAGTTATAGCACTCCTCCATCAAATGATCACAATTTAATAAATTCATAAATTCACTTTTTTCTTTTTCTTTTTTCTGCTAAGCGTCCCTAAAATGAAAACTAAACTTTTCTGCAGGTTTCATCAAGTCTAATTTAAGACTATTATGAATGAAAACAGGAATAAACATGAAGGATTTCTATTTCTAATGTCTTTGCTTTTTCTAATTTTTTTCTTGTCAAAGTTTGGCCAATGGAAAAGATTTTTTTACTTGCCACATTAAAAAAAAGGAAAAAAAGCATAGTAAATAAATAAAAACAATTCTTATATATTATTATAAATAAACAAAATGTGATCGCCACATGCTTTAAATAATGTCTCAAAACAAGCAAACTTTAGTTGTGTATAAACACTTTTTTTTTTACTTAACATTTCTTTTTTAAAATCTTTTAAATGTTTCACTAAGAGTATGCATTTATATAAGGAAGATAATAAAAATAAAATAAAAATACATTTGTTTAACAGAGACAAACGAAGACCTGTTTAAAAATCTGGAAGACCTACAACACAATATTTGAGTGAACTTAAGACTTTTTAAGACCTAACATTTTGTTTTGGAAATTTTGTAAGACTTTAAGACCACGTTGGTCACCCTGCTTTAATATATATATATATATATATAAAATGAAAACAGTGTAGATAATAATAATAATAATAATGATAATAAGAAATTGTTTGTAAAGAACACATCGCATATTGCATTTGGTCCATTTATAAGTGCATAACATCCATGCTGAAAAAACATAGGTTAGATTAAATATTAAATGAAAGTAATTCTGTGACTGCATCTTATTTATGCACAATTATTTTTAAGACTATTTGAATATTTCATAACAAAAAAAAGTGCTTAATATTACAAAACACACTGTACTTGTGATTGGTGGCTGTTTTTCTGCAGGACGTTTGTTAAATCCACTGGAATCTGCTCGCCTTCACACGACACTGATGGTGGATTGTCTTTGTTAAACTCTTGTTATTTATTGGATGTTACTTCCTCAAATCCCTGCCTAAATTCCACCTAAGTGCTCTCGTTGTCACTTTACTCACTGTAAGCTGTATTGTTTTCACATTTACAGTGGTGTAAATGTACCCCCCCCCCCTTACTGACTTCTTATAATATCTACATGTCTTTAATGTTTAAACAATTAAATCCAACCCCAGCAGTGTCCTGCAGGCAATCATAACAATAGGCAGATTCAGGAGTTATTTTGGGAATGCACATCTACAGGGCGGTAATGCTGCGTGTCCACCGAAGTGTTTTTTTCACGAGCGTTTGTTCTCTGTTGTTGTAGCGCTGCATTTTTATGGTAAATGGACGTCCAGCGTTCTCCAGCACCTAGACTGCAGCTCTGCACAGGAAGTTTGGCCAGAGGAGAAATGGTCGTGCCTAACTGAGCCTGGTTTCTCTCTTTTTATTTTCTTCTTCACTTCAATTGGTGAAGTTTGTTCCTTCACTGTCTTGCTTGGTTTTGCGCTTGGATGGATTTGCTCTTCAGTATTTGGACTCTCAGCAGTGAAGATTAAACCACACTGAACTGAACTGAACTAACTCTGAACACTGGACTGACACCACTTCAGTTTACTAGAACTTCTGTGTTCAGCTGCTGCGACACAATCCACATTGTAAAAGCGCTGGAGAAATAAAGATCAATTAAACTGAATTGAATTCTAGTGCTACCCAAAAGGCTGTGCTGCAAAAACGGTTCGGTGGACACGCAGCTTAAGAGGGAAAAGCGAGATTTCCACATAAGTACACACTTATCTTGAAGACTGAAGATAGCTTGTGATGAACAGAGTTGTGGAACAGTGGACTAAACTCGCATTAGTCGTAATAAACACTCCAAAACGCCATTCTTTCAGTCTTACCTCCTTTCAATGGCACGACAGCAACAGGTTAAAGAGTTTGAGGATTATAATTAGCTAGGAACCAGATTTCAGATCAAGCGATTTGTGGAGTCACTGTAAAGTTTAACCCTAATAGAGGGAGAGATTTCATTTGGATGTGTTTTTAAGGCCTGCAGGTGACTATATGACATACTTTGAGCCAATTTAAATAATTTCATTAATTTAAATAAACACAAGTTCATAGCTTTACAAAGACCAAATGTATTTATTTATTTATACAGTGAAGACTGCATAGAGTTACTTTACATTTGATTTATTAAACCGCTGCACCTGAAATACTGTTTAGACTCCGCAGAAAACCATAAAGCCCAGTACACTTCACTTTTAACTTGCTTCTATTGTGTCTAATCATTCATTTTCCTTCAGCTTAGTCCGTTATTTATCAGGGGTCGCCACAGCAGAATGAACCACCAACTATTCTAGCATATTTTTACACAGCGGATGCCCTTCCAGCTGCAACCTAACACTGGGAAACTGTTGCATCTATATGCTTGTGATTTGTCTGTTTTATTTTATGCAGAAGAGCTCACCTACAAAAACATCCCAATCAATGTAAACCTATGAGTGCTGGGCAGAGATGAACTGATTACTCACCTAATAAATAAAAGTTTGTTTTAACAACATATGTGTCTGTCTGTCTGTCTGTCTGTCTGTCTATCTATCTATCTATCTATCTATCTATCTATCTATCTATCTATCTATCTATCTATCTATCTATCTATCTATCTATCTATCTATCTGTCCGTCTGTCCGTCTATCTATCTATCTATCCACACACATGCATACATATATTTGCGAAAATGTTTTTATATTAAGATATAATATATATTTGTATGTGATACAAACTAGGCGATGCAGTGGCGCAGTAGGTAGTGCTGTCACCTCACAGCAAGAACGTCGCTGCGTCGCAGGTTCGAACCTTGACTGGGCTGGGTCAGTGTGTGTTTCTGTGTGGAGTTTGCATGTTCTCCCCGTGTTGACGTGGGTTTCCTCCGGGTGCTCCGGTTTCCCCCACGGTCTGGGTAATTGGGTAAGCTGGGTAAGCTAAATTGTCCGTAGTGTATGAGTGTGAATGAGTGTGTGTGGATGTTTCCCAGAGATGGGTTGCGGCTGGAAGGGCATCCGCTACGTAAAATCGTGCTGGATCAGTTGGCGGTTCATTCCGCTGTGGCTGACAAGAAAAAGAATGAATGAATGTGATACAAACTATACATAAATTTCAATATATATTTAATCAATTATTTAGTTTTATGTATGTTTTGATCACAAATATCATCATTTCCTCAATCATTTTTCTTTGTTTTAGTCTCTACTTCAGAGGTCGTCACAGCGGAATGAACCGTCAGCTATTCCAGAATATGCTTGACACAACGGATGGCTCAGTGGTTAGCACTGTGGACTCACAGCAAGAAGGTCGCTGGTTTGAGTCTCAGCTGGGTCAGTTGGTGTTTCTGTGTGGAGTTTGCATGTTCTCCCCGTGTTGGTGTGGGTTTCCTCCGGGTGCTCCGGTTTCCCCCACAGTCCAAACACATGCGCTATAGGGGAACTGATCAACTAAATTGGCCGTAGTGTATGAGTGTGTGTGTGTGAATGAGTGTGTATGGGTGTTTTCCAGTACTGGGTTGCAGCTAGAAGGGCATCCGCTGTGTGGAACATATGCTGGAATAGTTGGTGGTTCATTCCGCTGTGGTGACCCCTGATTAATAAAGGAAAATGAATGAATGAATTAAATAACTTATGCATATTTGTTACACATGATTTGACTTCAGAACACTAGGAGCATAAATACACACACAGTACTCCACTTTTTGTTGGTCAGTATTAACAGACTCTATATTAAAAACTATATAAACATTAATATTCTTCTTAAAAAATGATAATTATTAAGGTTTTTTAGTTGAATTCTTCATTTATATTATCAACAAATCTGATGTTTAACAGACACTAAAAAAAGACAAAGGAGTGAGGCGAGCGACCGATATCCTGAAACTGACACGATTTGATAAAAATGCCTTATATAAATCTGCATTTAAAGGAACACTCCACTTTTTAGGCTTATTTGACATGTTCCCTAGAGTTAAACAGTTGAGTTTACCACAGTTTACCCTGTTTAAACCCATTCAGCTGATCTTCATGTCTGACGGGGACACTTTTAGCTTAGCATCAATCATTGAATTGGATTAGACCATTAGCATTTGGTTCAAAATGATTAAAATAAAATGATTTTCCTATTTAAAGCTTGACTCTTTAGTATATACATCGTGTACTAAGAGCGACAGAGAATGAAAGAAGCCATCTTCAAGGAACTATACTCTCATTCCGGCGTAATAATCAAGGAACAGTACCACGGCTGCAGCAGGGGCACTCATTGACCTAATGAAAACAAAGTGGAGTGTTCCTTTAAATATCGTTTGGATCAAAGTTTTAATGGAGATCAGTGAATGTAGGAGAGATTTGACAGTCTTACCATACCACACATCAGCAAAACACCCGGCCCCCAGCTTCATGTCCAGCGTCAGAGACTCGCGAGTGATTTCCCAGGAATCATGGCTAAGTCCCACCGTATCAGGGGTGTAGACCATGCACACACCCGTTAAGTTAAAGCACAAACCATCTGCACTCTCTGGAGGGGAGGGGGAGAGGGGTTAACTATGAGGACGGCGGGAACATGCACTGAGAGAGAGGGAGGGAGGGTGGCCATTTTGCTCTAACGATGTCTGAATATACTTCAGAGATTAATAAACAAATGCTGCTCTGCTTTGACTTCATTTGTTATGATAACTCTTTTCTAGATCTGACATATGATGGAAGCTTTAGTGGTTTGATGTTGATTAGCTCAGAGAGCTGAATAGCTGGATCTCTAACGAGTGTCATTTTGGTGGACAGGAGCTGTTAAAGCAGCAGGAGGATGAGCCTCATCATCATCATCATCAGACCACAAATACCTTCATTAGCACCTTCATCATACGTGTCAAACATTGAAGATTCCTTCATGAATTCGCTTCTATATGCAGACATCGGTAAAGAGACTCAGTTTGACCTCACTCCGTCTCGCTCCGGGCCGGTTGTTAGCAAGCGCAGGGCTCGTACCCATCCAAACCTCCCCAAACTGGCCGTTGCCCAAGCGCTTTATGAGCTGCAGTGACTCCCGCGGGATCTCCCACACATCTTTGGTTTTGACAGACAAGTCGGTGAGCCTCGGCATCCCTTTGTGGCAGGGTACGACCAAGCGGCAGCAAAGCCCCGCTGCCCGCTCTGAGCGCACGCACACGCACACACGCGCACACGCACACACACACACACAAAGAAAAGTACACAATGCCAGAAAGATAGAGAGAGAGGAGAAATAAGCATCAGACGTACTGAAGGAAGCAGTGAAGAGTTCCAGCATGACACCGTCAAACAGTAGAGCTGTGGCGGGAAAAACTATTCTTCAAGAAACTGATACACGCTGATTCTGAGATTTACAAAATGCCTCGCTATACTCTCTTAAATCAAGCCTGAGCTTTGTTGTTAACTGCGAATAGCACGCTAGGCTAGTTGTTGACAGCGGATGGTGCACTAGGCTAGGGTTGTTGCTAGATCGGATTTGGTTGCAGCCGGAAGTTAACGAGAATTATTTAGATTATTTATGAAATTTCCCATTTATTGTATTTTATTAATGTCTGCCCCCACCCCAACCCTAAACCCAACCGTCACAGTAATGTATAAATATTCATTATTGTTATACAGTGTTTTAAAACAAATACTGTTATATGAATGTGCATCACACACTCCGGCCGGCCGCGCATTCGATCTAGACTTTACCCTAGGCTAGTTATTACCAGCAGATGGCGCTCTAGGCTAGTTTAGACTAGTTTTTAACAGCAGATGGCGCTCTAGGCTAGTTTACACTAGTTTTTAACAGCAGATGGCGCTCTAGGCTAGTTTAGACTAGTTTTTAACAGCAGATGGCGCTCTAGGCTAGTTTACACTAGTTTTTAACAGCAGATGGCGCTCTAGGCTAGTTTACACTAGTTTTTAACAGCAGATGGCGCTCTAGGCTAGTTTAAACTAGTTTTTAACAGCAGATGGCGCTCTAGGCTAGTTTACACTAGTTTTTAACAGCAGATGGCGCTCTAGGCTAGTTTACTCTAGTTTTTAACAGCAGATGGCGCTCTAGGCTAGTTTACACTAGTTTTTAACAGCAGATGGCGCTCTAGGCTAGTTTACACTAGTTTTTAACAGCAGATGGCGCTCTAGGCTAGTTTAGACTAGTTTTTGACAGCAGATGGCGCTCTAGGCTAGTTTAGACTAGTTTTTGACAGCAGATGGCGCTCTAGGCTAGTTTACACTAGTTTTTAACAGCAGATGGCGCTCTAGGCTAGTTTAGACTAGTTTTTAACAGCAGATGGCGCTCTAGGCTAGTTTAGACTAGTTTTTAACAGCAGATGGCGCTCTAGGCTAGTTTACACTAGTTTTTAACAGCAGATGGCGCTCTAGGCTAGTTTACTCTAGTTTTTAACAGCAGATGGCGCTCTAGGCTAGTTTAAACTAGTTTTTAACAGCAGATGGCGCTCTAGGCTAGTTTACACTAGTTTTTAACAGCAGATGGCGCTCTAGGCTAGTTTACACTAGTTTTTAACAGCAGATGGCGCTCTAGGCTAGTTTAAACAAGTTTTTAACAGCAGATGGCGCTCTAGGCTAGTTTACACTAGTTTTTAACAGCAGATGGCGCTCTAGGCTAGTTTACACTAGTTTTTAACAGCAGATGGCGCTCTAGGCTAGTTTACACTAGTTTTTAACAGCAGATGGCGCTCTAGGCTAGTTTACTCTAGTTTTTAACAGCAGATGGCGCTCTAGGCTAGTTTACACTAGTTTTTAACAGCAGATGGCGCTCTAGGCTAGTTTACACTAGTTTTTAACAGCAGATGGCGCTCTAGGCTAGTTTAAACTAGTTTTTAACAGCAGATGGCGCTCTAGGCTAGTTTACACTAGTGTTTAACAGCAGATGGCGCTCTAGGCTAGTTTACACTAGTGTTTAACAGCAGATGGCGCTCTAGGCTAGTTTAGACTAGTTTTTAACAGCAGATGGCGCTCTAGGCTAGTTTACTCTAGTTTTTAACAGCAGATGGCGCTCTAGGCTAGTTTACACTAGTTTTTAACAGCAGATGGCGCTCTAGGCTAGTTTAAACTAGTTTTTAACAGCAGATGGCGCTCTAGGCTAGTTTACACTAGTTTTTAACAGCAGATGGCGCTCTAGGCTAGTTTACTCTAGTTTTTAACAGCAGATGGCGCTCTAGGCTAGTTTACACTAGTTTTTAACAGCAGATGGCGCTCTAGGCTAGTTTACACTAGTTTTTAACAGCAGATGGCGCTCTAGGCTAGTTTAGACTAGTTTTTGACAGCAGATGGCGCTCTAGGCTAGTTTAGACTAGTTTTTGACAGCAGATGGCGCTCTAGGCTAGTTTACACTAGTTTTTAACAGCAGATGGCGCTCTAGGCTAGTTTAGACTAGTTTTTAACAGCAGATGGCGCTCTAGGCTAGTTTAGACTAGTTTTTAACAGCAGATGGCGCTCTAGGCTAGTTTACACTAGTTTTTAACAGCAGATGGCGCTCTAGGCTAGTTTACTCTAGTTTTTAACAGCAGATGGCGCTCTAGGCTAGTTTAAACTAGTTTTTAACAGCAGATGGCGCTCTAGGCTAGTTTACACTAGTTTTTAACAGCAGATGGCGCTCTAGGCTAGTTTACACTAGTTTTTAACAGCAGATGGCGCTCTAGGCTAGTTTAAACAAGTTTTTAACAGCAGATGGCGCTCTAGGCTAGTTTACACTAGTTTTTAACAGCAGATGGCGCTCTAGGCTAGTTTACACTAGTTTTTAACAGCAGATGGCGCTCTAGGCTAGTTTACACTAGTTTTTAACAGCAGATGGCGCTCTAGGCTAGTTTACTCTAGTTTTTAACAGCAGATGGCGCTCTAGGCTAGTTTACACTAGTTTTTAACAGCAGATGGCGCTCTAGGCTAGTTTACACTAGTTTTTAACAGCAGATGGCGCTCTAGGCTAGTTTAAACTAGTTTTTAACAGCAGATGGCGCTCTAGGCTAGTTTACACTAGTGTTTAACAGCAGATGGCGCTCTAGGCTAGTTTACACTAGTGTTTAACAGCAGATGGCGCTCTAGGCTAGTTTACACTAGTTTTTAACAGCAGATGGCGCTCTAGGCTAGTTTACACTAGTTTTTAACAGCAGATGGCGCTCTAGGCTAGTTTACACTAGTGTTTAACAGCAGATGGCGCTCTAGGCTAGTTTACACTAGTTTTTAACAGCAGATGGCGCTCTAGGCTAGTTTACTCTAGTTTTTAACAGCAGATGGCGCTCTAGGCTAGTTTACTCTAGTTTTTAACAGCAGATGGCGCTCTAGGCTAGTTTACTCTAGTTTTTAACAGCAGATGGCGCTCTAGGCTAGTTTACACTAGTTTTTAACAGCAGATGGCGCTCTAGGCAAGTTTACACTAGTTTTTAACAGCAGATGGCGCTCTAGGCAAGTTTACACTAGTTTTTAACAGCAGATGGCGCTCTAAGCTAGTTTACACTAGTTTTTAACAGCAGATGGCGCTCTAGGCTAGTTTACACTAGTTTTTAACAGCAGATGGCGCTCTAGGCTAGTTTACACTAGTTTTTAACAGCAGATGGCGCTCTAGGCTAGTTTACACTAGTTTTTAACAGCAGATGGCGCTCTAGGCTAGTTTACACTAGTTTTTAACAGCAGATGGCGCTCTAGGCTAGTTTAGACTAGTTTTTAACAGCAGATGGCGCTCTAGGCTAGTTTACACTAGTTTTTAACAGCAGATGGCGCTCTAGGCTAGTTTACACTAGTTTTTAACAGCAGATGGCGCTCTAGGCTAGTTTAAACTAGTTTTTAACAGCAGATGGCGCTCTAGGCTAGTTTACACTAGTTTTTAACAGCAGATGGCGCTCTAGGCTAGTTTAAACTAGTTTTTAACAGCAGATGGCGCTCTAGGCTAGATTACACTAGTTTTTAACAGCAGATGGCGCTCTAGGCTAGTTTACACTAGTTTTTAACAGCAGATGGCGCTCTAGGCTAGTTTAAACTAGTTTTTAACAGCAGATGGCGCTCTAGGCTAGTTTAAACTAGTTTTTAACAGCAGATGGCGCTCTAGGCTAGTTTAGACTAGTTTTTAACAGGAGACGGCGCTCTAGGCGAGTTTTTTAACAGCAGACTAAGCTAGTTTTTAACAGCAGATGGCGCTCTAGGCTAGTTTAGACTAGTTTTTAACAGGAGACGGCGCTCTAGGCTAGTTTAGACTAGTTTTTAACAGCAGACTAAGCTAGTTTTTAACAGCAGATGGCACTGTAGGCTAGTTTACACTAGTTTTTAACAGCAGATGACGCTCTAGGCTAGTTTAGACTAGTTTTTAACAGCAGACTAAGCTAGTTTTTAACAGCAGATGGCGCTCTAGGCTAGTTTAGACTAGTTTTTAACAGGAGACGGCGCTCTAGGCTAGTTTAGACTAGTTTTTAACAGCAGACTAAGCTAGTTTTTAACAGCAGATGGCACTGTAGGCTAGTTTACACTAGTTTTTAACAGCAGATGGCGCTCTAGGCTAGTTTAGACTAGTTTTTAACAGCAGATGGCGCTCTAGGCTAGTTTAGACTAGTTTTTAACAGCAGATGGCGCTCTAGGCTAGTTTACACTAGTTTTTAACAGCAGATGGCGCTCTAGGCTAGTTTACTCTAGTTTTTAACAGCAGATGGCGCTCTAGGCTAGTTTACACTAGTTTTTAACAGCAGATGGCGCTCTAGGCTAGTTTAAACTAGTTTTTAACAGCAGATGGCGCTCTAGGCTAGTTTACACTAGTTTTTAACAGCAGATGGCGCTCTAGGCTAGTTTACACTAGTTTTTAACAGCAGATGGCGCTCTAGGCTAGTTTAAACAAGTTTTTAACAGCAGATGGCGCTCTAGGCTAGTTTACACTAGTTTTTAACAGCAGATGGCGCTCTAGGCTAGTTTACACTAGTTTTTAACAGCAGATGGCGCTCTAGGCTAGTTTACACTAGTTTTTAACAGCAGATGGCGCTCTAGGCTAGTTTACTCTAGTTTTTAACAGCAGATGGCGCTCTAGGCTAGTTTACACTAGTTTTTAACAGCAGATGGCGCTCTAGGCTAGTTTACACTAGTTTTTGACAGCAGAGGGCGCTCTAGGCTAGTTTAAACTAGTTTTTAACAGCAGATGGCGCTCTAGGCTAGTTTACACTAGTGTTTAACAGCAGATGGCGCTCTAGGCTAGTTTACACTAGTTTTTAACAGCAGATGGCGCTCTAGGCTAGTTTACACTAGTGTTTAACAGCAGATGGCGCTCTAGGCTAGTTTACACTAGTTTTTAACAGCAGATGGCGCTCTAGGCTAGTTTACTCTAGTTTTTAACAGCAGATGGCGCTCTAGGCTAGTTTACTCTAGTTTTTAACAGCAGATGGCGCTCTAGGCTAGTTTACTCTAGTTTTTAACAGCAGATGGCGCTCTAGGCTAGTTTACACTAGTTTTTAAGAGCAGATGGCGCTCTAGGCAAGTTTACACTAGTTTTTAACAGCAGATGGCGCTCTAAGCTAGTTTACACTAGTTTTTAACAGCAGATGGCGCTCTAGGCTAGTTTACACTAGTTTTTAACAGCAGATGGCGCTCTAGGCTAGTTTACACTAGTTTTTAACAGCAGATGGCGCTCTAGGCTAGTTTACACTAGTTTTTAACAGCAGATGGCGCTCTAGGCTAGTTTACACTAGTTTTTAACAGCAGATGGCGCTCTAGGCTAGTTTAGACTAGTTTTTAACAGCAGATGGCGCTCTAGGCTAGTTTACACTAGTTTTTAACAGCAGATGGCGCTCTAGGCTAGTTTACACTAGTTTTTAACAGCAGATGGCGCTCTAGGCTAGTTTAAACTAGTTTTTAACAGCAGATGGCGCTCTAGGCTAGTTTACACTAGTTTTTAACAGCAGATGGCGCTCTAGGCTAGTTTAAACTAGTTTTTAACAGCAGATGGCGCTCTAGGCTAGTTTACACTAGTTTTTAACAGCAGATGGCGCTCTAGGCTAGTTTACACTAGTTTTTAACAGCAGATGGCGCTCTAGGCTAGTTTAAACTAGTTTTTAACAGCAGATGGCGCTCTAGGCTAGTTTAAACTAGTTTTTAACAGCAGATGGCGCTCTAGGCTAGTTTAGACTAGTTTTTAACAGGAGACGGCGCTCTAGGCGAGTTTTTAACAGCAGACTAAGCTAGTTTTTAACAGCAGATGGCGCTCTAGGCTAGTTTAGACTAGTTTTTAACAGGAGACGGCGCTCTAGGCTAGTTTAGACTAGTTTTTAACAGCAGACTAAGCTAGTTTTTAACAGCAGATGGCGCTCTAGGCTAGTTTAGACTAGTTTTTAACAGGAGACGGCGCTCTAGGCTAGTTTAGACTAGTTTTTAACAGCAGACTAAGCTAGTTTTTAACAGCAGATGGCACTGTAGGCTAGTTTACACTAGTTTTTAACAGCAGATGACGCTCTAGGCTAGTTTAGACTAGTTTTTAACAGCAGACTAAGCTAGTTTTTAACAGCAGATGGCGCTCTAGGCTAGTTTAGACTAGTTTTTAACAGGAGACGGCGCTCTAGGCTAGTTTAGACTAGTTTTTAACAGCAGACTAAGCTAGTTTTTAACAGCAGATGGCACTGTAGGCTAGTTTACACTAGTTTTTAACAGCAGATGACGCTCTAGGCTAGTTTAGACTAGTTTTTAACAGCAGACTAAGCTAGTTTTTAACAGCAGATGGCGCTCTAGGCTAGTTTAGACTAGTTTTTAACAGGAGACGGCGCTCTAGGCTAGTTTACACTAGTTTTTAACAGCAGATGGCGCTCTAGGCTAGTTTACACTAGTTTTTAACAGCAGATGGCGCTCTAGGCTAGTTTACACTAGTTTTTAACAGCAGATGGCGCTCTAGGCTAGTTTAAACTAGTTTTTAACAGCAGATGGCGCTCTAGGCTAGTTTACACTAGTTTTTAACAGCAGATGGCGCTCTAGGCTAGTTTAAACTAGTTTTTAACAGCAGATGGCGCTCTAGGCTAGTTTACACTAGTTTTTAACAGCAGATGGCGCTCTAGGCTAGTTTACACTAGTTTTTAACAGCAGATGGCGCTCTAGGCTAGTTTAAACTAGTTTTTAACAGCAGATGGCGCTCTAGGCTAGTTTAAACTAGTTTTTAACAGCAGATGGCGCTCTAGGCTAGTTTAGACTAGTTTTTAACAGGAGACGGCGCTCTAGGCGAGTTTTTAACAGCAGACTAAGCTAGTTTTTAACAGCAGATGGCGCTCTAGGCTAGTTTAGACTAGTTTTTAACAGGAGACGGCGCTCTAGGCTAGTTTAGACTAGTTTTTAACAGCAGACTAAGCTAGTTTTTAACAGC
Source organism: Danio kyathit (assembly GCA_903798195.1). Classification (NCBI taxonomy): domain Eukaryota; kingdom Metazoa; phylum Chordata; class Actinopteri; order Cypriniformes; family Danionidae; genus Danio; species Danio kyathit. The sequence goes on along the minus strand of LR812538.1, from coordinate 422,637 downwards.
AGATGGCACTGTAGGCTAGTTTACACTAGTTTTTAACAGCAGATGACGCTCTAGGCTAGTTTAGACTAGTTTTTAACAGCAGACTAAGCTAGTTTTTAACAGCAGATGGCGCTCTAGGCTAGTTTAGACTAGTTTTTAACAGGAGACGGCGCTCTAGGCTAGTTTAGACTAGTTTTTAACAGCAGACTAAGCTAGTTTTTAACAGCAGATGGCACTGTAGGCTAGTTTACACTAGTTTTTAACAGCAGATGACGCTCTAGGCTAGTTTAGACTAGTTTTTAACAGCAGACTAAGCTAGTTTTTAACAGCAGATGGCGCTCTAGGCTAGTTTAGACTAGTTTTTAACAGGAGACGGCGCTCTAGGCTAGTTTAGACTAGTTTTTAACAGCAGACTAAGCTAGTTTTTAACAGCAGATGGCACTGTAGGCTAGTTTACACTAGTTTTTAACAGCAGATGACGCTCTAGGCTAGTTTAGACTAGTTTTTAACAGCAGACTAAGCTAGTTTTTAACAGCAGATGGCACTGTAGGCTAGTTTACACTAGTTTTTAACAGCAGATGACGCTCTAGGCTAGTTTAGACTAGTTTTTAACAGCAGACTAAGCTAGTTTTTAACAGCAGATGGCGCTCTAGGCTAGTTTAGACTAGTTTTTAACAGGAGACGGCGCTCTAGGCTAGTTTAGACTAGTTTTTAACAGCAGACTAAGCTAGTTTTTAACAGCAGATGGCACTGTAGGCTAGTTTACACTAGTTTTTAACAGCAGATGACGCTCTAGGCTAGTTTAGACTAGTTTTTAACAGCAGACTAAGCTAGTTTTATACAGCAAATGGCGCTCTAGGCTAGTTTACACTAGTTTTTAACAGCAGATGGCACTGTAGGCTAGTTTACACTAGTTTTTAACAGCAGATGACGCTCTAGGCTAGTTTAGACTAGTTTTTAACAAGAGACGGCGCTCTAGGCTAGTTTTTATCAGCAGACTAAGCTAGTTATTAACAGCAGAATGCGCTCTAGGCTCGTTTTTGACAGCAGACAACGCTCTAGGCTAGTTTAGACTACTTTTTAACAGCAGACGGCACTCTAGGCTAGTTTACACTAGTTTTTAACAGCAGATGGCGCTCTAGGCTAGTTTAGACTAGTTTTTAACAGGAGACGGCGCTTTAGGTTAGGTATTAATAGCAGACTAAGCTAGTTATTAATAAGCAAAAGGCGCTTTAGGCTCGTTTTTGACAGCAGACGACGCTCTAGGCTAGTTTAGACTACTTTTTAACAGCAGACGGCGCTTTAGGTTAGGTATTAATAGCAGACTAAGCTGGTTTTTAACAGCAAATGACACTAGGCTAGTTTTTAACAGCAGATGGTGCCCTAGTCTAGTTTTTAACAGTAGACTATGCTAGTTTAAAAATAGATGGCACTCTAGGCTAATATTTACCAGCGATGCTCTAAGCTAGTTTTAACAACAGATGGATCTGTAGGCTAGTTCTTAATAGCAGAGAGCGATTAAGGGTAGTTTTTTAACAGCACATGGCACTTCATCGCTCTCTCCTCGTTTTTAACCATACACTCAAGTGTTCAAAAGGAAGAGTGCTAGCGCATTCAGCTGAGTCATGTCAATCTACTTTTATATGACACTGTTAACGTAAACACAGCTCATGATCAACACTTTTGCAATTTACTTACACATTTCCTAACTTTAATAATAGCGATTACTTAAGGTTTAAGTGATATTTGTAAGAGGTTATATGCAAGTCGAGCATGACTGTTTGTAAAGCATACAGCGCCATCTGCTGTATAAAGCTAAGCATTGGAAGTAAGAATGGTGATGACCTCAGAATCAATTTCTGGAACAATGTTTTCACCACAGCTCTATCAAACAGTATGTTTAGTTGTGAGCCATGTTGTATTTTTCATCATCAGCGTGATCTACACTTGTTAAACACTGAATGATACTGAATTAAATATTAATCTACTGCTCAAGGAAGACTTGAATGTGAACTTCTCAACCAATATTAAAACAACAACTAAAACCTGGCAGCTAACTAGTAATAAACTAGTACCGGTTAGCGTCTGGACTACCTCATAGCTCTTGTTTTGAGATTTCAGTGATTGACCCTAATGTTAGGCATACCTATTTGACATTTAACAGAAGGTTAATAATACATGGTATTTTCCACCAGCGCTGCAGCAATGTTTACTCTGGACCTTAAAGCTGAGATAACGGCACACTTGGCACCAACAGAGGCATCATTTCAGGATCCAGTCATTGAGTACCATCTGCTCTCAACCCAAGCATGCATCCGGCCCATCATTCATCAACCCCATCATCTCAGAAACAGAGGGACGATGACAGCAGATTCATCAGCGCTCTGTGGGCTGGGGTGTGTTCACACCAGTTTTATTATTTTGGTTGGGTGTCGGCGTCTGTTACAAGCTTGATGACAAAGTTTGTTTAGGAAGCACTCTGAATTTGCTTCATAAAAAAAAGTTCTGATGTATTTTTCATATGGAATCATGGGTCAATATCAATATATGTTGGGTCAATAATGGGTTAACGTTGGTATTAATGTAATCAGCTGAAGCAAATGTGAAACAGATGCACTGCTTTAACAGGGCAGAGTCAATTGGGGGGTTTTCTTTTTCTCCTAAGGTCATGCCATAGCTTCTCAATTGGATTCAGGTCAGGACTTTGACTAGGCCACTCCAAAGTCTTCATTTTGTTTTTTTCAGCCATTCGACTAGCAATCAAATTCGACTAGCAATGCAAAACATTATTCAATGACTATCTTATTTTTAGAAAATCTATTGTAGTTCAGAAATATTTCTGATTATTGACCCATTTTTGCTATTTTATTTAAATTCATTTCAATTTTTTCATTTAATATATATCTCTAATGCACTGATTCAACAGGGCTCATTACCTGTTGTCTCAAGACAGACAAAAAAGGCTCTCTGCTGCTGAAAGTGAAGGTGAGAAAAAGTGCAAAGCTAATGCAACAACAACACAGCAACTGACACACATTTACAGTAATCCCGGTGGATGCATTAAGCGTGTGTTTGCTCTCTGGGCTCAGTATGAGAGGTCAGGGACACAGTAAAGTGCGCCTGCTATCTAAAATCCTTTTGACATTTTCTATATGCATTAACAGTCAATATGTTAACTGGAGCGTATTGAGATGAGCTTTTCTGACTGACTGGAGCAGTGCCGCCTCCTGTAGGCCGCTGCAAACGCGCTGTATATAACTATGGGTGCGTCTCAATCAGCTCTCTAGGTTGAGATTCACATATTCAACAACACACTGGGACACTGATGGTGACACTAGAACGTCCACTTTGTACAACATCAATACTGGAATTGATGAATAACAGTGGAACTCTTATGGAGGAGATGCTACATTGAGGATAAAAGCATGTGGTTTATAAAAACAAGCAGGTCTTGGTGGGCAACAATGGAGAGTTTTTGAGCATGAACCACCTTTTTAAGGTCATGCCATAGCTTCTCAATCAGATTCAGTTCAGGACTTTGACTAGGCCACTCCAAAGTCTTCATTATGCTTTTCTTCAGGCATTCAGTAGACTTGAGTAGACTTGCTGGGGAAAGTGACCTTTTCTTGTCCTGAATTGTTTGACTAGCAATAGAAAAAATTGCAATTTTATTAGAAAATCTATTAATAGTTAATATTTAACAAACTTTAGTAAATGAATATCTGTAATTTTAGCATGGACTGTTCAACAACCGGCGGGTAGCTACAAATGAAGTGCTTCATGTACATTCTGAGACCCACTTTATAGCGTATATCATTTAGGCAGTGAAGATTGTTGATTTTTAAAGAAAACAGACCTTAAATGCGCAGATTTGGTAACGGTTCACCGGAAGCATTTGACCTAGGTTACCTACAAATTAAAAGTCTTTCTACATGCTTCTGCATATACCCTATTACCTTCCATATTGAAGAAGCACCAGCAGGTTAATCAGCCATTTACAGAAATCTCCTCGTGTTCACAAGTTAACTAATACGTCTTTATAAAAGTTCCCCTTGTTGCAAATGAAATATAACACAGAAAACGTGATTGAAATGTCTTCCAGTAGGTCAGACGTTAATTAACAATCATTCAAGCATCTTTACCAAAGCCTCTCCACTTGCTTTGTGGCCACCATGTTTGTAGTTTTATAAACATTTTGTACGTGAGTGATGTGTTGTGGCCAATATTAGCCCTGAGGCTGTGTTCACACCAGACGCGGAACGTGCGGATAAATCGTGCTATTCGCACGTGAACATTTTGAGTTGACTCTCTTCATTCGTGGGTCAAATTCACTTCAGAATGTGGATTCGCGTCATGAGCAGGGCTTCTGTCTGCCCGGTGACTGTAGCTTCATTGCTAAATGGCTTACATGGATTTTATTGAGAAAACAGCTGTGTTTATGTGCTTTATGAAGGCTGATAAACAGCGTGGATTCGTTTGGAGCAGTGTCTGAGTCCACTAGATACTTTCAGAGGTGCACCCAGCGCTGTGGGCTCATAAACTCCTCCAGAAACTGAACCTGGATGATGGAGGCTTTCAGCGGTGCTTCTGACTGAGCCGAGCCCAGTTTGATGAACTGTTGTCGGTGTAGGCAGGAGGATTTTCCCCCGGGACACCAACAAGAGGCGCTATGTCATAATCACGCCCCCACAAGAGCAAGCTCCTGATTGGTTAACGAATGTCCACAGAAGTTCAGATTTTCGAACTCGAGCGATTTGCGCGTTAAGCACATCAAACGCACAAAACGCTTAATTTCTGCCGCACCATTCACGCCGCGCCTTTCATGCAACTTGTGTTATTCACGCCACGCCATTCGGCCGTATCACGCCCAAGCGGCAACCTCCCGCTCTCCCTCGGGAAGCCAATACGGAAGTAACTAAAACTGCAATTCATCGACTCGCCTGGTGGGCTGGCTCCAGGAAGTCCAAGTGTTTTCTTTCTGCATTGGTAAATTGGCCATTTTTACAGCTGATATAAACATGTTTACAGCCTGGTACAAACGATGGCTTTGGTGCATATAGCTATGATTACCCTTCATGACAACTGTGAGGGGGGTGAATTTTTTTATAACTCATCCGTTTCGTTTTTATTAGGTTATATTAAGTTTGCATAATTAAGGGCGTGGCCACTTGAGTGACAGCTAGGTCTCGCTGCTCGCTGTCTCGTCACCTCAGCTGATTCTGGCTAATTAGCCTGAGCTCGGCAAATAAATCGTGTATTTGTTTTGTTTAATGTTTCTTTACACCGTCATTTGCCTTTTGGAATTATTTCCTGCAATTATCAGATGATATGGCATGCTGTGTGGACTTAATTGTGCTCACAAACCGTTCAAGATGCCTCCATTTCACAGGTGAGGGAATTTATATGCTTCTATACCATCTCTATAAATGTATTTGTTTTATTTAAGATCATTTATCATTTAAATGTTCTTTAGACCAGTATTGCACTCCAGAATCTGACAGATTGATTAGCTGTAGACTATAAAACAGTCATCTGAAGCGTTGTCATACAGTGCTAGTGCTGGATTTTATAAACAGCCTTGCATTTACTAACACAGACTATATCTGAAGTGTTTGATAGTAATTCGCGTTTTCCTCCTGTCGAAAAACGTCATAAGAACAATGTTTAGTGGCTCAATGTGTTACAACAGTGTTTTTAAAAGTCTAAACACTTTATTGATATGGTGTACAACCAAGCACGTGTGGTCAGAACACAAATGAGTCGCAGGTAATGAAGTATTAAGCGTTCTCCCAAAGTAATAAGTCTGTTTTAATCCAGGTCCAAGCAAAATGCTGAGAATCCAGCATGTGTCTGTAGCTCCGCTCACTCTCCGCCTCTTTGCACTTATTTGGTATCCCGCGTTTGGTGCGATGACGCGCAGACAAAATGGCGACGGTTGGCCGCGCCTACTTGTAGCTTCTTTTGCAGTGTTCAGAAACCTATGGGTGACGTCACGGATACTACGTCCATATCTTTTACAGTCTATGATCACGCCGCAGGATGTATATTCGCTTCTTTGCATTGACTTCCGTGTCTGGTGTGAACGCAACATTAAAGTACACTTTGAAATTGTACCGAAAGAAAGTCGACCATCCGGGTAGCTTTAGAAAAGCTCATTCCACCATACTATGATGTGGGACACACTAATTCTGTTTTTCGAATACGATTTAGGACGGATATTATGTGAATTGGAATATTTCTGTCAATGAGACAGCCCTTAAAATGACTCCCTGAAAAGTGTCCTGACTAGTGAACAAGGGAGCTGATTGAGACACACCCCATGCCTTCGCAACTCTAACAGAAAGCTGACTACGATCCTTAGTTATAAAAACTATCACCTGCTACTCATTCTGCAGGGGGAGCCGTAGCTATGAGATATACTGCATTCTGCATATTGTGTGTGTGTGTGTGTTACCTGTGTAATGCTGGACCAGCTGCTGAAGGGTCTCAAACTGAGCTCTAGTGGTGATGTAATGCCCTCCACTGTCCAGTTTGCGGATTTTATAATGTTTTACGTGGTCCCCCTTTACATCGTCCCAGTCCCGGATAGACAAAGAGAAGGCGCCTGCAACACACACACACACATACACACAAACACACACACACACACACACAGTTGTACTTATAGTACAGTCATTTCACAGTGCACTAAGTAGGGTTGTCAAAAGTATCGACTTTGCTACTAATTGGTATTGACATGTTTTAAATGTCCATTTCCCGCTAACAGTTGAGCGCTGTTGAGTGTGTTCTGAATCACTGCTGATTGGCTGTTGTGTTCACCTGCTCAATAGAAATGACTGTGATTGCTTGTGGTCATCGGTTTACTGCTCTTCACCAAGTGCGAACACAGATACACGAACACTGGAGCTTATCAAAGCCACGTCAATCAGCTGATCCTTCTATACTGAACAGCGCTCAAATGTTAAATGGCCGTATTTAATATTTCAGTACCGATTTGTCCCCAAGTAGATACTTTTCACCACCCTGGTGGCAAGTACTGCGGTGTAGTAATGTGCAGTACAGTAAATGGAGTGATATATTGTGTTAGACTTGAGGACACAGAAGTGGTTCCCTTTGTTCTTCACTTTTTCCTCACAGCAAGAAGGTCTCTGGTTTGAGCCTCGGCTGGGTCAGTGTGTGTTTCTGTGTGGAGTTTGCATGTTCTCCCCGTGTTGGCGTGGGTTTTCTCCGGGTGCTTCGGTTTCCCCCACAGTCCAAACACATGAGAGTGACGTAACTCTTCAGCCAGGGGAATTGAATAAACTAAATAGTGTATGAGTGTGTGTGTGAATATGAGAGTGTATGAGTGTTTCCAAGTACTTCAAGCTCACCAAAACATTGATCAGATTTTCATATTTGGGTGGACTGTCCCTGCTTCCTTAAACTCTTTATGAATCACGAGGTCAAGCGAGGTCATTCGTACTAGACAGAAAATAGTGTAATGTGTTACAGTAGGTACAGTGTGTTACCTTTAGTGGTTTCACTCTCGCGGATCAGGAACGTGCCGCGGGGGTTCCCTGTAGACAGAAGCTGCCTCTCTGCATCCTTACGACCCAACTTTCCAAAATACCAGCTGAAATACAGAGAGAGAGAGAGAGAGAGAGAGAGAGAGAGATACTTTACACTCCATGACTAAAGTCTTGTGGTGGATCTCAGATGTGAGAGCAGCAGATAATAACTCGACTTCTAGATGATCATGTGTAAAAGTGTCAGAAGGTGGATTTCTCCATGAATCATCTGTTGATCTGCATCAATCATCACCAATACTGCAGAAGACCTACTGGAACCAGCATGGAGCCAAGATTCTCACAGAAATCAGTCAAGTTTGGTGAAGGAGAAATCATGGTTTGGGGTTCATTCAGTATGGGGGCGTGCGAGAGATCTGCAGAGTGGATGATCAACATCAACAGCCTGAGGTATCAAGACATTTGTGCTGCCCATTACATTACAAACCACAGGAGAGGGACAATTAAAAAGAAAACAATATATTTTCTTTCTGATTGAAATGCTCCAGGGTTGATTTATCAGTGTTTACACTCAGATGTACAGCGCTGAACAGATGAACAGGAAAGCAATCACAGTCATATCTGTTGAAAAGTCGATACATTTAACAACCTGAACAGGAACTTTTATAACACTCTGCAGAACACAAAGGAAGATATTTTGAAGAATGCTGGAAACCGGTAACCACTGACCTCCATAGTAGGAAAAAGAAATACTATGGAAGCCAGTGGTTGCCAATTCATCAACAGATCTCCTGTTTTGGGTTCTATGATAATAAAATAAAGTCAAGAAACTCAACCACAAGTGAAGGTTGAGTATATGGTGATGCATTGTTTTGGTTTTGTGTGAACTATGTTTTTAATGTTATGCGTAACAGCAAGATGATGTTTATTAAGGACTTGAAGAAGTGTGTCTGGGATGGTTTTCACAGCTGTAAACAAACATCTGCATGACCTTATAAATGACGTTAGAGAACATCAGCAAACGTGCACCATCAAACACCTCCCTCTGGCTAAAGCTAAGCATGTTAGAGTGAGCCAGTCGCTGACATCAGTCTGGCTTTGGAAAATTAAATGGGGGAAAAACTGACATCATTTTTACATAGCGTAGCTTAAGATATCAGCGGGGTAATTAAACAGTTCCTCAAATGAGAAATGTGCCTCGATTTTGGCGTTTCAGTTATTCGGCATCTAAATAAAGTGTCGAGAGGAGGTCAAATCGACCTTTACTTTGTGAAAACCTTTTATTTCAATACATCTGAACAATAGGGAGCTTCACATTATGGTGAAAAACAAAAGTTGTCAATGCATTGGCAGAATGCACTCATTAGATATGTTTTAGTCAGTCAAATCTCATGCATGTTATGTAATACTGCATGCTCAATGGAAATGACAAGATATGCATAAACTTTGAAGATGCCTATAAAAACTTCTAAGCACATACAATCTGATTCCAAAATGATTCTTAGCCTCCTTTTTAATTTTAATTTCTTCTGCATCTTTACATTTTAACCAGAACTGAAGTTTCTACGCTTTTGTTTTCAACTCCCGTTTCAGTTCTTAAAGGACCCATGAAATCAAAAGAAACTTTTTCTAGTTGTTAAGGCTCGTACACACCGGGACGCGTTTCGTATGCGTTCATCCTCAGCGTTTTTCGAGATGTTTTTCCGAATTCAAACCCAAGCGATTTTCACTGGCGTCGAGCAGAAGAGTATGCAAAATCACTCCTAGACGTTAGATGGCGCTACACATCTTTAAGCTTCTGACACCCGCTCGTAACACAGAAGAAGACAGAAAGTTGACACGCCTGTTGTTAAAGTTACTGCCGATTCCAACAAGCATAAATGGTTCGAGTAGCAGCTCCAGCTCTAGCGATGAAGAAATGATTATTGTTCAGCAGTGCAGTAAGCAGCTCCACGTTCTTCAATGTGCGCTCGCATTGACAGTGTTGCGCTCGAGCACCTCCAAGTGCTGTTTACTGTAACTTCAGCAGCTCCGTGCACGTCAACAAAAGTGCCAATTTGATTGGTGGAGAAGGTTTTAATGCGGCGAGCATGATGCGTTTCTGAATAAATGAGGCTTTTACGCCTGGCGTTTTGCACATTGGTGTGCACGATCACATTGGCGCCCTTTATTTAGTCACGAGGCGTTAAACGTCGACGGAAAACACAAGCAAAGAGCGTCCCGCTGTGCACAGGTATTTAGTGTCAGTATTGTTCGCTTTTAAGATATATATAAGCTAATGTTCTCCAAAACAGAGACTAAATTTGTGTAGAAGATATAAACATCAGCATTTTCGCCTTAATGGGTCAATGATTTTTCTGTCGTCACCTCATACTTCAGTTTCTCATCAAGTCTTCTGACCAATCAAATGGTCTCTAGTGTCTGACATGCCCCGCCCTCTTCAAGACGCTTCTCATTTAATGCACTTGAGCTCAACCACTCTCACTGGCAGAGCTGTGATAAAACAAAACGCTATTGGCTGTATTTTTTTAAAGGGGAGGGGCTACACTATGTCCCACCCTCTCTTCAAGTTTCAGTTGAGATTACGTCAAACATCGAATAAAAATGCACATTTCAGAGCACTTCACGAGACCTTCAAATGTATCCATCTGTCCAATGAAGCCAGTTCAGCAGTATACGTATGTGCAACTAATGCTTATTGTTTTGCTGTTTATGGCTCGTGTCTGTGCAAAATCTATTCTGAACTTTTGAGAATCCATTCAGAGTCGTTAGAAAACAAATCACAATCCATCGATTCTTTCTGTCTCCCCCCTACAACTGAGTAGGTAAACTACAGTGGAGAAAAACACAATTACCCAATACATTTCAGCAGTTTTCCATCAAAAACGCCCTAATATTCTACTCCCAAAATTATTCATAACCCTGAGGTTTTACTGTAAATATATATGTGTGTGAAATCGGCTGCATGGTGGCACAGTGGGTAGCACGTTCACATCACAGCAAGAAGGTCGCTGGTTCGAGCCTCAGCTGGTTCAGTGTGTGTTTCTGTGTGGAGTTTGCATGTTCTCCCCGTGTTGGTGTGGGTTTCCTCCGGGTGCTCCGGTTTCCCCCACAGTCCAAACACATGCGCTATAGGGGAATTGGGTAGGCTAAATTGTCCATAGTGTATGTGTGTGAATGAGTGTGTATGGATGTTTCCCAGTACTGGGTTGCCCTGGAAGAGCATCCGCTGCCTAAAACATATGCTGGATAAGTTGTCGATTCATTCCGCTGTCGCGACCCCGGATTAATAAAGGGACTAAGCTGAAAAGAAAATTAATGAATGAATGAATATATGATTTCACTTGAACAGATCATGTGATAACAGAAATGGGCACTGAAGGACGCCATTAATGGACCAACCAGCAGACCGAGCACACTGCTAAAATCATCTTAAAATCCCTCTGTCATCAGATTTTATTAGAACTGTCTCTTTTCTTTTGGATATTTGGTTTGATGTTGGTTTATCAGGAAGTGATGCTTGTGTTCTCTGAGTTATTGGATGGGAACGCTGCTTTATTTGCACATGTTTTCTGAGACTTTACAGTTTTGTGCATTACTCTAATTCACATCTTTGGATGGAAACATAAAGCGGGGAAAATAACTGTTGAACATCGTCATGTTTTTTTCCTAGGAATAATATTCCTAAAGGAGCAGCTGACATGGGATTGAAGCAAATTTTTGGAAATGACACGCGGAGAAAGTGCTGAACTACTGAAATGTGTTTAATACTTTCTATAAAAGGCTTTATATATAGTGAAGGCAGATTAAAGCCGCCTCTCACATGGAGAATGAAGTCACATCAATTGCTCTAGTTTCTCACAGACTTCAACAGAGTGTCTAAATCTTGAGGGTTCTGTGGGTCTCGTCTATCAAATCTGAGCTTTATTCTGTATTCTCTATTGTATTGGGATCAGGTGATTGGCTGGGCCATTCTACAGCTTGATTTTCTTTCTCTGAAAGCATCTGAGAGTCTCCTCGGGTGTGTTTTGGATCATCGTCCTGCTGAAATGTCCACCCTGGGTTCATCTTCATCTGCTGATATAGATGTTGGACTGAAGCAGCTGATATTCATTTACTCTGAGGAAGGGCAGAGGCTTGCTGAAGAACTACTGAGAGATTTCAGCTGCTGTCTGGGCGTTCACTGCTCAACTACACCTCCCTTTCTTCATCTGTTCAATACTTTCTCCCTGCGTCATTTCGTTTTATTACACAGAACTTCAAAACTAGTTGGTTTTGTTTTCTTTGCATATATGGATTTAGTTAGCTCTTACCAACATCTGGGGAAAATTTCAAGTGAACAGCACCTTTAGAAATATGTTTTCAGAGAAAAATGGTGGCATGCTCAATGCTCATTTCCCCCACTGTATCTATTGTACTGACCAATAGAAAGCTCCACAGTCTGCATCTGAGCTATGGTTGAGCAATGCATCATGAATTTCTCAGCTTTTCACAATACACCACGGACATTTTTATCTTCCAATTCTGCTGACGTGACTGCAAATGTCAGGCTTCAGATAAAATGGTAGCAGATGGGTCAGTTTTAGGGAGGTGTCCTCCTACTTTGTTCCAAACAACAACACAAATGTTGCCTGGTGACCACATTCATGAGCCGCCGTGTGCTGCTACAGTGTCTGGATTCGTTTAGAGCGGGCCGAGGTTCCTTCATCCTGCTGAGGGGTCTATGGGATGTGATCAGAATGACATCACTGTCCTCCCCACCCTAAACACAGACACGCCGTTCACACACTTATTTCAGACACACAGATGTGAGACTTACTCTTCAGCCTGGATTGAGTCCACGGGGGCGACATAGTTGCTGGGAATGTAGCCGGTTCCTCCGGTGGTAAGAGATCGGGCGTCCCACCAGTCACCCTCACTGACATGAAGACAAAAAAAAAACAAGATATATTCAGCTCATGCTGATTATTTTACACTGGAAACTTACATCGCCCATATATGTGTCCTTTGTGTGTTTATCCATCTGTTCATTTAATATATTCATTCATTCACCAGTGTGTTTCATTCATCCAAATACCATTCATCCACCATCTAACATTTATCCACCTCTTCATCCATCATCCAGTCATGTCATCTACATGTTCTTCCATCTACAGTATTTATCTATCCATGTTTATGCACTTCATTCATTCATTCATTCATTCATTCATTCATTCATTCATTCATTCATTAATTCATTCATTCATTCATTCATTCATTCACTCGTTAATTCACTCGTTAATTCACTCATTCATTCAATTATCCATCCATGTTTATGCACTTCATTCATTCATTCATTCATTCACTTGTTAATTCACTCATTCATTCAATAACTCATTTATTCACATTAATTCAATTATCCATCCATGTTTATGCACTTCATTCATTCATCAATACATCCATCCATCCATCCATCCATACACTCATTCATTCATTCATTCATTCATTCATTCATTCATTCACTTGTTAATTCACTCATTCATTCAATAACTCATTCATTCACATTAATTCAATTATCCATCCATGTTTATGCACTTCATTAATCCATTCATTTATCCATTCATTCATCCACTCATTCATTCATTCACATTAATTCAATTATCCATTCATGTTTATGCACTTCATTCATTCATTCATTCATTCATTCATTCATTCATTCATTCATTCATTCATTCATTCATTCATTCATTCACTCATTCATTCAATAACTCATTCATTCACATTAATTCAATTATCCATCCATGTTTATGCACTTCATTCATTTATTCATCCATCCATCAATTTATCCATCCATTCATTCATTTGTTCATTTATTCATTCATTGATTCATCCATCCATCAATTCATCCATCCATCCATCCATCCATCCATTCATTCATTAACATTAATTCAATTATTTATCCATGTTTATGCACTTCATTCATTCATTCATTCATTCATTCATTCATTCATTCATTCATCAACTCATCCATCCATCCATCCATTCATCCATTCATTCATTCATCCACTCATTCATTCACATTAATTCAATTATCCATCCATATTTATGCACTACATTCATTCATTCACCTACCAAACATTTATCCCACAAGCTTAATAGTCATACCCATCTTCATGTCCCTGTAAACCACATAAACCTGTACACACACTCTCCCTATCTCATAGAGAGTGGGAAATCACCCTGCCTAGAGCTGCTGCCGATATCCCGTTTATTTGAGAATGCTCGACTCCCTCTTTAACACACCCTCTGTATAGCATCCCTCTCTAAACAAGCTAAACAACCTCTCTTCAAGAAAAGCATCTCTTCTCTTTCCATCACTATATACTTCCACACACACACACACTTGCATTCACGTAGTGTTATTCTAGTAAAACATGACAGGAAAAGACATGCTGTACTAGGCAGTGCAGGTGGCATCACCGCCAGCAGAGGGAGCTCCGCTGTTAAACACATGTTCACAGTGGATCACAGGTTTATGACTTGCTAAATTGCTTACTAAAAACCAGGTTTAGTGCTGGATTCTAATTCCACAATGGCTAATAATAACCCACGCACATGCATGAAGAGAAGTACATTAACTATGATGAATCAACAGGATTATTATTAAAGGGATAGTTCACCCAATGATTATCATACTTCTTTCAGAGTTTCCTTTTCCTGTTCAACACTAAAGAAGAAACTTTGAGGGAAGCTGACACCTGTACAAATCGACTTTTATAATAAAAACAAACACTACAGAAGTCAATAGTTGCTGGTTTCTTTAAAAAATATCTTCTTTTGTGTTCAGCTGAAGACAGAAAGTTGAGGGTGAGTGAATGATGACTATTTTTATTTTTATTTTGGGTGAACTGTCCCTTTAAGAATCGTCCATAATCAAGTTACACGTTCAATCCTTGTCCAAATGCGTGCTTAACTTGAATACTTATCAACTGTATCACTTGTAGCACTCAATGCTTAACAGTATTTGCAGTTTATTGATGTCAGATTTGCTTCCCTCCTGACAGATTTTAGTAATTATTCTGCTTTTGTAAATGAGTGGCCGATGCACAGACATTCATGATTGCTTGTCATCATTAAAATAACTAAAATATTAATTCACAGGAAACTGCCACCACATAGTCTCGTTTTCTCATTCAGTTGTGTCATACTCGCTAACACATCATTGAGTAAGCTCCACTGATTGGAGTTTTTCTCCATTCAGGTAAACAGATGCGGTTTCTGCATATTTGACCAGCATTCCCATCAGAATATGGCTTATGTTTCAGATCTTAATACTCACGTGCTGTTGATGATTTGAAACTTCTCTCCTTTCCTAAAACTGAGATCATCTTCAGTCCTGGCCTCATAATCATAGAGAGCTACAAACAGAGTCACACCTAAGAGAGAGAGAGAGAGAGAGAGAGAGAGAGAGAGAGAGAGAGAGAGAGAGAGAGAGAGAGAGAGAGAGAGAGATTTACAGTGTTAAAAAGCTGGGCTGTGTCCAAAATTATACTGTATATATATATATATACACACACACACACACACACACACACACATACATACATATATATATATATACAGTTCAAGTCAGAATTATTAGCCACCCTAAATTATTCGCCCCCATTTATTTTTACCCCAATTTCTGTTTATCAGAGAGCAGATTTCTTCAGCACATTTCTAATCATAATAGTTTTAATAACTCATCTCTAATAACTGATTTATTTTCTCTTTGTCATGATGACAGTAAATAATATTAGACTAGATATTCTTCAAGACACGTCTATACAGCTTAAAGTGACATTTAAAGGCTTAACTAGGTTAATTAGGGTAACTAGGCAGGTTAGGGGAATTAGGCAAGTTATTGTATAATGATGGTTTGTTCTGTAGACTATCGAGAAAATATATAGCTTAAAGGGGCTAATAATATTGACCTTAAAATGGTGTTTAAAAAATTAAAAACTGCTTTTATTCTAGCTGAAATAAAACAAATAAGACTTTCTCCAGAAGAAAAAATATTATCAGACATACTGTGAACATTTCCTTGCTCTGTTAAACATCATTTGGGAAATATTTAAAAAAAGAAAAAAAAATTTCAAAGGGGGCGAATAATTCTGACTTCAACTGCATCAAAGACATAATTTGTTACTTAATTTCAGTTTGTAACTTGTAAATTGTTTTAAATTCAAAATTGTAACCTATACATCAGTGTAAAACCTATGACTGGTGGAAAAACATATTCTGTAATATTAAAACCACCTGGGTCTCCACTTTTGCCATGGCCTCTTTATCCCTCAGGTTTTTCCAAACTTTTACAAAAACTTTCCTCCTTTCCCACTGCTGTTGCAATTTCTAGCCAAGAATTATTGGTCATCTGGTTATCTCTATGATCACGCATGGACAAATCATAAAGAAGATGTGTGTACAGTCATACCTGTTACATATAAAATCTCTTCAAAGTGTTTCATATTCAACTCAAATCAAATGTGGCGTCGCGCGAACTGTTCAGTGTTCACTTGAGTCTCAAAACATTATGTGAGCCCCGCCAGCCGAAATCATGTCGCGCAAACACAGCAATGACGTCACATTCGCCGCGCACTGCATGTCGGCCTCATTTGTAGTTGTAATACCGCAAATTTCAATTGGACTAGTGAAATAAAGAACTACAACTCCACGAAAACCAGGCAACAGCAACAAAAAAGAATTTAAATGAGCATTAGACGTAGCGTTACACGGACATCGGAAAATTAAGACCTGTGCAAAAATATTTAAGACCTAGAACAGCAAATTTAAGACTTTTTAAGACCCTGCGGAAACCCTGTACTCTATAGCTACTCAAGGTCCATGTAAATTTCAGCAAAATGAGCATGATACCCTGAACAGTGAAATGGGACACCAACACAGTGCATTATAAGCAGCACTGAGAAAGAAAAAGCCATTTTAGTCTTGCAGAGGCTTCCAGACACATCAAATGACATTTAAGACCTGCAATTAGGGCCATTTTAAGAGTCAAGACTCATTCAGCTGAGTCAAAACCAGTCCAGCACTGAATAAAGACACAAAGATGAACATACTGATAAACAAAACATCACGTCTGCTCTAAACGTATCTCTCCCTATGGGAGGTTATAAACAAAACTATGCGGGATCGTTTGTCCTGTCTGCCTCTGCAATGTCACGTTCACTTCCGTCATTTCGATTTCACTTCGCCTGTAACGGTTTGGCTCAAATGGGTCCCAAAAGATTTGAGAAATTTGGTCATCAACCCAGAGTAATGGGACACAAGCAAACCAAACCCCTCATTAGATGCAACCCAAACCCAAAGTCTGTCATTAAGCATATATTCAGTAAGACAGGAAAGCATATCAGTGAACATCAGCGGGCTCACACTCAGCACATGTCTGAGCAAGTCACGGACATTTTAATAGAAAAATGAACATTTTATTAAACAGTTTATTGATTTAACCACTATTAAGAGCCTTTTGAGCAATGCAAGGGTCTGTGGAAATGTGGAAAACCAAAGATGTCAATACCAAACCGAGTCTTTAAAGAT
Source organism: Danio kyathit (assembly GCA_903798195.1). NCBI lineage: Eukaryota > Metazoa > Chordata > Actinopteri > Cypriniformes > Danionidae > Danio > Danio kyathit. The sequence goes on along the minus strand of LR812538.1, from coordinate 405,583 downwards.
GTACAATTATCTGGTCCCTAAAATAAACCCTAAAATTAACAACAAACCCTAAACAATAAAAGTTCTGAATTTTATCTGAGACGTCAATCTCCAGTCTTGAAGTTCTCAGGTTACTGAACTCGATATCTTAATTCATAGACTATATGTAGGCCGATATCTGATCAGACAACAGTCATATTTAATAACAAAATTAGAATTTTTGGTTGAAGTGTTTGATGAAGCGTGCGTTACCTGTGCCCCCTCGTGTGCGGAGCGTTCCTTGGTTGGTGGATGTGCTGATCCCTCCGAAGACCGTCATGCCCTGCGGGACAGCGGCTCCGTGGAAGTTGTTGTAATTGGGAATGGCTGCGACTCCAGTCCCGGTCCCGCTGAAGGCTGGGTAGTGCTGTGGCGTGGGGTCGACGCCATATCGGTAACCCACTCCGCTTTGAGACAAGCTGGTGTCCCGGTCCTCTGTTAACTTAGCAGCCTCTTTGTCCTTACATTGCACACAGCCCATCCTCTATGATCTGAAAGAAACACGGAAAGATTAGGAATAAACTCATGTGCCAGCAAAGCTCACACACTCAATTAAACACATTAAATGAGCGCTACCATCTTACAGCTCCCTCAAGAGTTAAACAGCTGAATTTGACATTTTTAGCTTAGCATAAATCATTGAATCGGATTAGACCATTAGCATTTTTGCTCATTTTACGACTACCTTAGAGTTAAACAGTTGAAATCGACTTTTTTTTTTTTTTTACCAATTTAGCCGATCTCCAGGTCTAGCAGGAGCACTTTTAGCTTAGCTTAGCATAAGTCATTGAATCGGATTAGACCATTAGCATTTTGCTCAAAAACCTCAAATTAGAGTTTAGATAATTGTCCTGTTTTAAGCGTAACTCCTCTGTAGTTACACTGTGTACTAAGACAGATGGAAAATGAAAAGTTGATATTTTTAGGTCATCAAGGCTAGGAACTATACTCTCATTTTGGCGTAATAATAATAATAATAATAATAAAAAAATTGCCATATTTTAGCCATGATACAGCAGCTAAGTTCCTTGATTCTCAAGCCAAAATGAGAGTGTAACTACACAATGTAACCACAAGAGTTACAAAAACTAAACAAAAAAAAGCAAGAGATGCTAATGGTCTAATCCAGTTCAATGATTTATGCTAAGCTAAGCTAAAAATGCTCCAGTGTGAGCAGGGCTTTAGCCATTTAATGACAAACTGTCCAGTACCTAGACGTCCCACTATATTCTAAATGTTATGGGTAACTTCAGTGAACAGCTCTTATATTTCTGAGTGAACTACTATTTTTGTGAAGTGAAGAATAACATTTTACTAATCAAATGTTAGGTAACTGTAAAGATGCACAGTTATTTGGCCCCCACAGATATATTGGTCAATGGACTGTTTTTAAAAACATTATCTGAGACGTAGCCTACATGGTGTAAACACAAAAGAGTCAAGATTTAAATAAGAAAGCTATCTAAACAAAAAAAGCGTGAGATGCTAACGGTCTAATCTGATTCAATGATTTATGCTAAGCTAAGCTAAAAGTGCTCCAGTCATAGAAACTGACAGTGAAATCCCAATACTTTCAACTAATCTGTGATTTTAGTAACGGCACAACAACAATTCCCAAAAAGTGTCCCAGCTCTTTGTGTCGGTTATAAAATATTCTAACCCATTCAGCATATCCACATGTTCTGCACGCAGTAAGGTGAGCCACAGGATATCTCATCCACTTACTCACTCATGTATCCTACATACGCCCACCTTTCAAAGGGTCAGTCTGTATAGGTAAAGACTGAGGAAAATAAACTCATTATAGGCTACTTCAGGCCTGTGGAATGCTTGGTTCTGATTGGCTGATGATCATTTTCAGTTAAAACTTTAAATTCAGTTCAATTGATCTTTAGGTCTCTAGCACTTCTGTAATGTAGATTGTGTGGCAGCAGCTGAACATAGAAGTTCTAGTGAACTGAAACGGTGTCAGTCCAGTGTTCAGAGCTGAAACTGCTAAAACCTTTTAGCTAAAGCAGATCCAGTAGCTGAAGTAGGAACAGTAGCTCGTTGTAGAAATTAAACAATTTAAAATATATTCAAATGTGAAATGATTTTAGTGTTAATAAAGATTTCAAACATACAGTGAGCAGACATGACATGTTTGAGCTACAGCCCAGAGGAAGTCAACTCAACATGAACAATTAGGGGGAATAAATTAACCGACTCTCTTTTTGTCTAAGCAGACTTCTCTTGTTGGGCTCAGGAAATTCACTTTCTAAAGCACTACAGGCGCATGCAGAGAATAGGAAGAGCTGTGTGTGTGTGTGTGTGTGTGTGTGTGTGTGTGTGCTCGTCAGTGCAGGATTTTAAAGTGAGATCGGAAGTTGGCCACATGATCCATCAACAGCACAACAGCTGAACTGTCTGACGGACAATAAACTCCCAACAGGAAACTCCCAGATCTCTTATTCCTCGTCCAGTACATTTCCAAAGCACAGTACACAGAGAGAGAAGACAAAGTACTGCAGATTTCATTACTGGTGGCAGACATAAACTTATTTTAGCAAAATCTTGGAAAAGTGTGTTTGTCTGTAAAATAAGGCTTGACTTTATTGGATTATCGAATGTAACACATAATTATTTCCCATTTCCACTGAGTGGTACAGCACCATTCGGTACACTTTTATGGCTGTTTCCACTGTCAAAAGGTACCTAAAAGCAAACCATACCGTACCACTTTTTGGTTACCCTTTGCAAAGGGTACCGAGCACGACTTATAGCTCATTTCCACTGACTGGTACAGTATGGTACGGGTCGGCTTGCGTTTCCACTACAAAGGGTACTCTTATGGTGGGTGTGGTGTACGACAGAGAGTTTCAGTCGACTTCATTCTCGCTCGAATAAATGTCTACAGTAAAGCTGTACGGGTCAGTCACATACCAAAAGGCAGAGCCAGACACGCAGCTGAATGCTACTGGTTTACAGAGAAGCGTCACTCGCTCGTGGAGCTAGCCAGAATGAAAACAATGGAACCGCCATCTTTTAAATACACAGCCCAAACACTACACCGTAATGCTATATGCATATAATAATGAGCCATGGTCGACCCGAGTGCAGACCAACCTTGTCGTCGTCTTGATGAACAGCCACAAAGCCAAGAAGAGCAGAATCTGCTGTGTCCTGTTTTTGTTTTACGAGGCCGGCTAAAAGTGCGAGCGGTTTCACTTTCTCAGAGTTCGCGATCGCTCATGTGCGTCTATATATAAAATAAGGAACTTCTTGAGCTGATGATAATAGCGTGCACGTGATTATTGAAGAGCTTCTGACATCTGATGCTTTCAGAAATGGACAAACGCGAGAGAGAAGTGCAGGAAACAAAGGAGCAAATGATTCATTCAGCAACCTAAAAGATGAACACACTGCCCTGTTTAACTATGATCATCAGCTTCTGGACTATTATGAACTGGGAATAAGGGAATGACTCTCTAACAGAGGCTACATGTGCTGCTGAACATCACACACAGATGAGAGCTCTGCTCTGACTGTGGGCTATATGTTTAGTGTTGTTTTTGAACCCAAATAAGGACTAAATGTCTGCTGTGTGCAGTTTATCATGCCATTAGCAACATATCGAGACTGTAAGGGGCTGTGTGTGCTTATATATGCTCATTTATTTATTTAATATAATAGCAGACGTTACAGTAGGCTATTTCGCATCATTGATCTGCAGTTATAATCAGATCATGTTCATAGTAAGGTTAGTACATTTATACAGTATTTCTGTGTATAAAGCCTCTGTGTTGTGAGAAGTGCTGCTCATATGATATGTGAGCGACCCGTACAGCTTTACTGTAGACATTTCCTCCAGTGAGAATGACATTGACTGAAACTTTCTGTCGTACATCACGCCCACTCCTTAGTACCCTTCAGGCAGTGGAAAAGCAAGCCAGATAAAGGTGACTCATACCGTCTCGTACTGGACCAGTCAGTGGAAACTGGCCAATAGTGTCAAACTATTTTTTGTGGCCACTGTACATGTGTATACCAATGCAGGCAGTATAGTAAGATCACTGTATAAAACAAGGTCGACCACATCTATTTATATATTTAAGTAAGGCAAAATATGCTTTTAATTTAGGAGGAAAAAAACAAGGTAACAAATAGAGTAAATAGAGCGCCACAGAATATATGAAGAGTTCAGATGTAAAACCCTCTAAATCCATCAGACCTCTGTTCTTGTAAATGAGCATTTTCTATCAGCTCCACTGATCAGGTTCAGGAGTTTCATTTTATATGTAATGAGAAAGTTATTAGCTGCTAAATAAAATACCTTTTTTCCATAAATGTCACTTTAGGGCAGAGGTGGGCAAACTACGACCCATGGGCCATATGCGGCCCGCTCAACTCTTTCATCCGGCCCGCGAGGGAGTTTTTAAAATGCTGCTTCTGAGTAACGGTTTGGTTTCAGAATTAGTAAATTAATGATGCAATACAAGTGAACGCCATTTGATGTCAGTATTGCACGCGGTACAGTTAGCGCAACCAGTAAAGTTAGAAACCACTCTCGCATATTAAAATACACTCGACTGTTAATGAAAATGAAAATGAGTCAGGCAAAAAAAAAGAAAAATTGACTCTGAATGTCGTGTGTTTAAGGAAGAACGGACAACAAAATACTTCTCAACCAATATCGGACAGAAAGCGGTGTGTCTAATATGCCAAGAAATATTGCTGTTTTTAAAACTACAACCTAAGTCGGCATTTTTCACACAAACATTCAAATTATTTATAATGTGTTAATATGAGATTTTTTCTATCAGACAATATCTTTTCTATTCTCCACTTTAAAAATTATTACATTATTATTATATTATATTTTATAAGGGATTATTTGATTGTTTTATGATGATTGATAAGTAAATATAAATAGCAGTGCAAATTAATTTGACTTGTAAATATGACTCAATAATAACTATTAAATAATGTGTGTTAATGTGACACGTTTCTGTCCGATATTACATGTTCCATGCATACTGCCACTATAAATAAAAGTTATTTTTTGTAGGATTTGACATGTGGCCCTTCACTTGGTTTGCAAAACTTGATGTGGCCCTCGGCTCTAAAAAGTTTGCCCACCACTGCTTTAGACAATTCTTTGGTTTTTAACAGGTAAATTTTCTTTTGCGTCAAAACCAGCTAAATCCACTTCTGCTTTTTATGCAAAAACCTCTAAATTCACCTATTGAGACAAGACAGCGTAACTAATAGACAAATCACTAAAGATGCTTTTAGAAATTATTTTACCAAACATTAAACACATTACACAAACCACCTAAAATACATAAATCTGTCAAGTAAGTGGCGGTTCATTCCACTGTGATAAACCAGGGAAAAAGCAGAAGGAAAATAAATGAATGAAATCTGTCAAGTGCATTAATCAATAACATTAAATCTGACATTAAATCTGAACTATCTGTGGTCATTTTTGATATTTGGGATTTAGATTTAATGTAATGTAAACATGGTAAACTAAACTTGTTAGATTCAAATAATGTAGTGTAAAACATTGCGAAACATCAATATCTGCGCATTGGCCATTAATATAAAGAGCTGATCAGACATATAGGTATTATGAAGTAATATAATTAATGTAGAGTTTTACACAGTATATTTATCTTTTATCAAATAGCTTACATCAGCAAATAAAACACAAGGTGGGCCTCCTGGGCAAAAAGGGGACGCCTCAGACAATTTAGAAGCTGTCATTCGTCATTCTCACCATACTCAAGGTCTTGGTCTCTTGTTTATCCTCGTAGCATCCATGTGGGATAAAAGGACGGCATCTTAACTTCGAGTTGCCGTTTAATGTATAGTAAATCGGACTCATTCGAAGTGGAGTCGCTGCGCAAAAGAATGTTATGAATGCATGCTACACATCTGACTGTACGTTGTTTTCTTTTTCTTATCATGCACAGAGTTTTGAGGTGCGGGACGTTTTCATTTGTCATTCCCTGACAGTCAGACAGGCTCATCCAGCTCATCAAACTCCGTCTTTTAAATCTAAATTGAAAGCGGAATAAATCTCCTCATAAAGCAGACTATCAATGCGCCGCTACATTGAACACATATGATTCGATTTGCGTCTTCTGATTGGTTCTCGGGATACAGCGGCTTTTGCTGCCAAAGGAGAGTGGCGTTTAGCGGCTTTCGCCAACACACTGTTATTTGTGAATGCGCTGACGCAGGGATTTAGATGATTTGATGCACAAATATTTGTTGAACATGTACTACATGCCTAAAGCATTCACTCAATGTCATTAGCTCATTTTTGGTGAAGGTGGCGTTTAGCGGCTTTTGCATCTGAACTAACTTTTGTCAATTATTATTTTAATTTAGTTCGTTTTTCAGCGTCTGTGTTTAGCTTCATTTGGTTTTTTTCCATCTATTGTGAATTTTGTATTTTATTTCATTAACTCATTCAAACAATGTTTTGTGTCTATTTGTCCATGTAATAAATAAGATAAAGTACATCATGTTTGTTTTCGCAGAATAAAGCTCTTCAGCCTTATACATAAGGGATCTGCTTTACATCGGGCTGCCAATAAGCCTGATGGGCTTTATTCTGCCATAACAGCTTCCTAGATGTACATTATCCCTATTATTGAATATCAGATATGTCTAAAACCCACTTACAAATACAAATTAGGGTGTAGGAATGACTTTAGTTTTGATTTATTTGATGTTTCTGGGAGGCTCTGGCCACACTCCGTCACTTTTAATACTCGTGCCAAAAGTGAGAACACATGGATCTCGATGTTCCCAGCAGCTCATCTTCACCTGCCTCGCAATGGGAAATAGCACAAGAGAATCTTCCGAGTGCATGTTGTACAAGTTTATGATGAGAACACAGAGCACCATCGGATCCCCCGTGCCCTGTTTTTCCCTCTCCATTACTCTGGGTTTTTCAGTGAGACGAGCCCCCACTGTGTGTCAGACAGCAGACAAGCACTCAGCTCTGCCAGTGGACTATACATACACACCAACACCTACGAGAATGTCTCCTGTCGTCTCGCTTTTCCGCTCATCCACAAAGCTGTCGCTCCTGAGCTTTTATATTTGCCATGCAGGATTTGTTTTCTTTCTTGCCCTTGAGCAGAAGCGCCTGCAGGCTGTGAGTGTGTTAACCCGGGTTCAGCCCACATCCTCTCATTTACAGCTCAAGAATGCCCATTAACATCACAACAACAGCTCTCTGCAAACACCACTGCAAACGCAAAGCTCTGTGCAGCTTTTACTGAAGCTACAGCACGCTTAGCCAAGAGAATAAACCCAAGCTCATTGACTCATTGACATATACAGCGCAGGCTCATTGGAAATATGAACTGAAATATGGCTGATGTACTGAATCACGTCCAATATGTAGTGCATATGCATGCATGAGCGGTTGTTGCTGCAAACAGGAATTATTTATATTAATTACTTAATTGCCGATTACATTGTGTGTTATTAATGTCTACAGTTACTATTACGCCTACCCTCAAAGTTATTAACGTCTGCACCTACCTCAAGCATCACAGCTATTAACATCTACATCTATCCCAACCCTAAACCAACCTGCAGCAGAAATGGAGACTCATCAGACCAGGCAACGTTTCTCCAATCTTCTATTGTCCAGTTTTGGTGAGCCTGTGTGAATTGTAGCCTCAGTTTCCTGTTCTTAGCTGACAGGAGTGGCACCCGGTGTGGTCTTCTGCTGCTGTAGCCCATCCGCCTCAAGGTTGGACGTGTTGTGTGTTCAGAGATGCTCTTCTGCAGACCTCGGTTGTAACGAGTGCTTATTTGAGTTACTGTTGCCTTTCTATCAGCTGGAACCAGTCTGGCCATTCTCCTCTGACCTCTGGCATCAACAAGGCATTTGCGCCCACAGAACTGCCGCTCACTGGAGATTTCCTCTTTGTCGGACCATTCTCTGTAAACCCTAGAGATGGTTGTGCGTGAAAATCCCAGTAGATCAGCAGTTTCTGAAATACTCAGAGCAGCCCGTCTGGCAGCAACAACCATGCCACGTTCAAAGTCACTTAAATCCCCTTTCTTCCTAGGGCTGGAATCTTAATCTTGATTAATTGAACATTTTAACTCGATTAATGATCAATTATTTTATTTATTTTTTTTTCTTCATAGTTCACTGACAGGTTTTGTACAGTAAAGATGCTCATATTACAAGTGAGAGATGTTTGAATGAAGGGTGCATTACTTGATCTTAAAATAACACCATCTACTATCTATGATTATTTATTGAACATCAACGCTGAACAACTGAAATTAAAACACACACTGCCTAAAACCAAGTCACTTTTTCTTATAATAAAGCGAAAATAAATAATTTGATGCACTTTTGGAAACAAAATTAATTATTTTCAGTGTTTTTCCTATTAAAAGTAGAGAATAAACAGCATCTATTCTAAATAAAATAACGCTTGTATATCGCTGTAAATAATAGTTTAAACAGTGGATTTCTTGCATCTTCTGTAAACAAATATTGTAATGTAAATAATCATTTTAATGTAATCTCAAGGCATCTCTGGTGCAGCTTACAATCATGGTCAATGTAGAGCAAAGTAAGGCTCAATAATGGGTCCATCGTCTTACTTGACCAGAGATCAGATGTGGCTGCAAAACTACATAAATCAGCCTTTAAAGTCTCCAACCTGTCGCTTATAGGTTCTGAATGTCTATTATTTTTGGATTAATCGCCCAGCCCTATTTCTTCCCCATTCAGATGCTCGCTTTGAGCTGCAGCAGATCGTCTTGATCATGCCTAAATGCAGTGAGCTGCTGCCATGTGATTGGCTGATTAGAACGAGCAGTTGGACAGGTGTACCTAATAAAGTGGCCGGTGAGTGTATATTGTTTGTTCTGAACAGGACTAATCAATGTTATTACCTATTACACCATTTTACAAATGTCTCATTAAACATCTACAAACTCGAAAACTGATCTGAGTTCAGGTCAAAACTATGAAACCTGTTTAGCGAGTCGCCACCGAGCGGGATGATCTAAACCAGTGTTTCTCAACCACGTTCCTGGAGGACCACCAACACTGCTTGTTTTGCATGTCTACTTTGTCTGTCACACCCATTGCAGGTCATTCAATCTTTGCTAATGAGCTGTTGATCTGAATCAGGTGTGTTTGGTTAAGGAGACATGGAAAATGTGCAGATCTGGTGGTCCCCTGGGAACATGGTTGAGAAACACTGATCTAAACAAAGCGGCGTGATTCATGTGGATTCTCTGATATTACACAGATCTCCCCAAAGTGGAGAACCTTTACATTTTCTGAAACCGTGAAGACGCAGCAGTGAAACTGTGAAAGGGAAGCCTGAAGCTTAATGGAGAGCAGCCATCACTAAGAGAAACAGGAGATGAGGAGACAAAATGAAAAGTGGAGAGGACAAGAGGAGAGGAGGTTAATGGCTTTCAGCAGAAGACAAGCGAGCGCTTTTATTAAAGGAATGATTATCATAAGGAATGAGAAGGAGGCAAAGAAATGAAAAGATGAAAGGGCAGATGAAGAGACAGAGGGCAGAGAATCTGCAGAGATCAAGGATTTGCTTTATATTTTAGGGTGAGAGAGAGAGAGAAACATATATTAGCATTCTAATAAGCAGTCATTACGTACTTTATTATCAGGAAAATCATAAGAACAACTTAGATAAACAATATATGTTTAGTAATTCTGTTCAATCAAATGAAAGCATCTTCTGTTTATCCCATAGACCTGTCTGTATTTCCTGGTAGTGATGTGCGGATCGATACTAAAATATCGATATCTCTGATACCAGCTTTGTATGTTCTGGAATCGATTATCTTATCAAAATATTGATATTTCAGTAATTTGGAGCAAATAAAAATACAGTGGAAATTAACCACAGTTACCCTAGTTTATCTGAATAATGCCAACTTAGTTGGAACTACTTGTTCTTCCACCTGCCATGTCATGTGCGTAATATGGCACTCAGTCTGCTGGCACATGTTGCTCAGTCACACTGTCTTTGGATATGGGGGACCGCAAGCGAAGTTACGTGTGGAGCTACTTCACTTCCATAAACTCAAACCATGCAGTTTGTGACACGTGTAACAAAACAGTGAGCTACTGTGGTAATACCACAAACCAAATCAAACATCTACATAAAAATCACGAGACCGAATAGGACAACGTCATGATAGGCGGTCAGAAGAGGAGGAAAGGAGAGGCACAGGTGCTGCTAGGGCGAGGCAGACATCGCTTTTAGAGTCCTTAGGTGCAGCAGGCAGGCACCATCCAGGTACAGAGAGAGAAAATGTGGCGATGGGGCTGTATTTTCAGGGTTTGGGTTTTTGTGACGATGAATATGTAAGCTGGCTCTATTTTTGTATGACAATTCTTCATCAATAAACAAGAGTAACCTGTAATATGTCTCGTATTCAGTATGAAGTGACACTTTTAAGTACAATACTTGTTACTTTCATTTCCCAAACAGTCAATTTTGGGCAAAGTATCGGATATCGATACTCCCCTTCATTTTACTTGTTTTCGGATCGGATAGGAAACCAGTGGTATCCCACATCACTATTTCCCGGGTTTCTTCAGAAGAAAGTTTGGTTATTCTGCACGACTGGCATGAAAGAGCGCCCTCTGGAGGAAATTTCACATCACCACTTTCATCACCTGATGTGCAAGAAAACCACTGCTTTGGCTAAATCGCAAATGTCGATTTATCGTTCATAATATCACATTTAAATCCAGCAGTTTTAGCATGCCAAAGTCAAAATTAAGCATGTAAATGATATCTTCCCAACAATAAAATTGTGAGTAACTTTGTAAAACTTGTCACAGAGGCTGGTGATCAAAAAAGTGTTATGAACTTCAGTTCGTTTTGATTTACTGCACTAATACTAATGTAGGGTGACACGGTGGCGCAGTGGGTAGCGCTCATGCCTCACAGCAAGGTCACTGATCTGTAGTGTGTGTGTGTGTGTGTGTGTGAATAAGAATGTATGGGTGTTTCCTAGTGATGGGTTGCAGCTGGAAGGGCATCCGCTGTGTAAAACATATGCAGGATAAGTTGGCGGTTCATTCCACTGTGGTGACCCCAGATTAATAAAGGCACTAAGTCGAAAAGAAAACGAATGAATGAACACAAACACGTTTAAATGTGTTGTGTCAATGCTGCTTGTAGCTGGATCATGGAATAAGAGTCGTCATAGCAATGACCTAGTCCCAGTTCCTGCAGTCATTGCCTGGTAAGCAACCATCCTAGTACAGATTTCCAACACACAACCACTTTAAAGCGCAGACTCTCACACTAACAGACACGCCGAGGGAACACACTCATAACCCAGTGGAGATGAAGCTACTGGCCTTCATCTCCACAGTCTGTCAAATATGGTCAGCACGGCACCATTGTGTCAAACTAACTCAATATCAAACAGACAGAGAGAGAGAGAGAGAGAGAGAGATTGGTACTACTCTACTGACACGAAAAGCAACAACTATAATAGTGGTAACTATAAGCATAAGTACATAAGCGACCCCATCAATGCACAGACATGTTTGTTGATTAAAAGCACTTACGGCATGTTGTCTTTAATCTAAATACTCAATTACCAGGTGGGTTCTGATTGGCTGTCAGTAGCTATGTTTGCATCCAAAGACGCGAATTAGAGTTATGCGCAAAATAAAGCAGTGTTTACATTGTAGTTTATGCACATTTGATCTTGTCGGATAAAACATTTATAGTATTTTCTAAAATTATGCACACCTTGGCATTTCTATTAAGCTTTTTTATGTAATATGTACATAACATTAGTCGGAAGAAAACACAGCTTACGTTTTTGACTGGAAAAAGTTGATCTTAAATTATGGCGTTATCGTTATGTCATGTGGACTCATATTCTCATAGAATTAGTACCCTAATAAAACTACAATCTTATTAATCTTTACACTTATATGAAAAAAATGTACATGAAAATGTATAAAATAAAAAGAAATATCAAAAGTACAACTTAAATTATTGATGAGCTACATAAATTGATTATGCCATCAGAAGATGGAGACACTGTGGTCATAAAGGGATGGACATGGTCAGCAACAATACTCAGGTAGGCTGTGGCGTTGACACCATGCTCAATTGGTACTAATGGACCCAAAGTGTGCCAAGAAAATCTCCCCCACACCATTACACCACCACCACCAGCCTGAACCGCTGATACAAGGCAGGATGATCCATGCTTTCATGTTGTTGAGGCCAAATTGTGACCCGACCATCCGAATGTCGCATAAAACTTTTGTGAATAAAGCAGCGTTTACATTGTAGTTTATGCACATTTGATAAAACATTTATTGTATTTTCAAAAATTATGCAAACTTTGGCGTTTCTATTAAGCTTTTTTATGTAATATTCCAAAATGCACATAAAATTAGCTTCGTTTTTAACTGGAAAAAGTTGATCTTAAATTTCAACGAAATTGTTACGCCGTTTTCGTTATGTCATGTGGACTCATTCTCATAGAATTAGTACCCTATTAAAAGTTTACAATCTTGATCCAAACACATGCGCTATAGGGGAATTGATGCACTAAATTCGCCATAGTGTATAAGTGTGTGTGAATGAGTGTGTATGGGTGTTTCCCAGTACTGGGTTGCGGCTGGAAGGGCATCCGCTGCCTATAACATGCCAGCATAGTTGATGTTTCATTCCAGTGTGGCAACCCATGATAAATAAGGGATTAAGCTGAAGGAAAATGAATGAAAACATGAGTGGATGTAGTTGTGTTGGCATCATTTGGGTGGTCCAAATGAGGTCCTGTAAGGTCAACACCGGCCCACCAACCTTGAGAGACTGCAGAATTGACTTCAGCATGTTTAGGAACATCAGATGGTGGACAGATCATCCACTGACATCATCTAAATGGGCAAGCAGAAATCCTTTCAGAGGGGTCAGTGCCAAAATAAACTGTGATCTTCCAGAATCAAATGAGGACATAAAATCAGCTGCATTTACACTGATATTTTAAAACAGAAAAATGGGGCAAATCTGACTAAATCTTCTTTCCATATAGACAGATCTTCAGGACAGAATGTTGGGGTTTTGGCATTGCCGAGTCAAAGAGTCTGCAATGCCACGTGAGCTGTGACACTGTTTTTTTTACTAGTTTCACCCTGTTGTAGGTATCATTTTCAGCTCAAATCAGGTAAGAAAATGCATGAAAACGGTTGTTGTTTAAATAAGAAACACATTTGCGCTCAATTGTGCAACCATGGGCATGTGGTCTGAAAAGAAGGTGTGTTAAGGTGCATTGCTTGGGTGTTGCTATCTTGAGGCAACTGAAATAAACCGTGCCATTGACCAACTGAAAGCTCGTCTACATAAAGGTAATGGTGCAGTTTTTTAATCTTGTTGTCTAAAGAGTGAGTTTTATATTCTCAGGACAACAGCGGACTGGTTTTTCTGCTCATTAGATGTCATGAAAGCAGCTTTTTAGTTGAGGAAAGTCAAGAAATTTGACATTTATAGGTGGGTCATACACACATAAACACTGCTTGTTACACACACAGGGATGCACAGCAGCACTGAAATATCTTTGAATATGAAAAATTAAAGAATTCAAATGATTATTGTCTAGATAACTATATATAAACCTCCTCTAGTGCCTTCTTCAACTCAGAGGGCTTGGGTGGAATCAGACTCAATCTGTTGATGGTCTCCTGGCGCTCTTTAACCTTGAGCTGATCAGTTTCCATCATGTAAATAGCGAATGTGCCATGCGCGACCTCAACTCGCTCTTAAAGGGAATCTGATTCTGATTGGTTACATGTTAATGCCCCAGTATACTGCAAACAAAGTTCTACATTATTCTGCATTTGATGTCAACAAGAAGTTCGAAACGGTTAAGTGGCAGTATGTGAAAGTCTTCGAACACTCCGACACCAATGCTCTGCAGTAGACAGGTTACTCTACTCACAGTACCTGGATGGGAGACCACATGGGAAAGCTAGGTTACTGTTGGCAGTGGTGTTCGTGAGGCCAGCAGGGGGCACTCAAACTGCAGTCCTAATGCTCCAGTATAGTGAAGGGGACACTGTACTGTCAGTGAGCGCCGTCTTTCGGATTAGATATCCTGACTCTCTGTGGTTATTAAAACTCCCATGGCACTTCTGGTAAAGAGTAGGGGTGTTCCTTTCATTGGCGCTTACCCATCACGGCCTTCAAATCATCCCCATCCAACAAATTGGCTCTATCACTGTCTCTCCACTCCCCCTATAGCTGATGTGTGGCGAGCGCACTGGTGCCGTTATCCTGTAGCTGCTGTCGCATTATCTAAGTGGAGCTGCACACTGGTGACCTGTTTCAAACTGCTGAAACAAACTCAAAAACTACTGAGTTTGGTGGGATTTTGATTTTGTTTCAGTTCATTTTTCAATTTCATTTTGAAGTATACCATGGTTTTTAAGCCCAAAACACAGCTGTAACTTGTTTAGAGAATAAGGACAACCATTTTTGACCATCCGCCAGGTGGATAGAAAGTTTTTCTCATTCTTAAAAGAGCAAAAGTTGATTCGGACAAGTCCTAAGTGCACCTACACCATACGTTTTAGACCGTGCGCCTAGATCGAGCCCAAATTTCTTCATTCTTCACAGCAAATTGAACTTGTACATCACATACTGTAGAGTCGCAATCGATTTAATCTGAATAAATTATGCTTTACTAAAGAATCTTGATCTCAAAAGAAGTTGTGACTTAGCAAACAAAAACACATGTGCAATTCTTGGGATTAGTCCATGACGACGAAATCATGGCAAAAATGCCCAGTGGCTTTAAAAGCAAATCTCAAAAGCTACACATGTGGCCAACATATGCAGCTCCATACAATCGAGAAGCAATTCAACTGTGCACAAACAGATCGACGAAAGCTCGGTTTTTAGGCCAGAGCTATTGATTGATGGTCACACATGTGGAGCTGTCCATGTGGCAGTGATTATACATGTAGGTCACCACATGACCCTCACAACACATGCTGCCGCCACGTCACCGTCCGCTCATCTGCAAATGTACATCTGTATTGCTGTGGGAAGAATGAGATTTCCACAGTTTCCTCTGGCTTTAGTAACCCTTGTGTACAGTAGGTTACAGAAGCATCCGAAAGGGCAAAGTCTGTGTTTTTGTGCTACTTTCAAGTTCAAGTTTAAGTGGGTGTTTATTGCCATTTCAACTGCATACAGTAAGATCAGAATACACTGAAACATCAGGATCCAGGTGCTATATACATATATATGACAAGTACACAACATACACAGTGCAAAGTGTGTAGCGCAAAGAACAAAATGCTGCAATGTAGAGCAGATAGTGGTAAACATGAGATGATTAGACCAATAGTACGTGGATAGTAGGTGCTGTTTTGTACGTTTTTGAAGCACAAACACACCATGTTATGGTTGCAGATCTTTGGGAAACACCCTAAGTGAATGTATTTATCTGGAAAACAATGCTAAAGTCAGTTAGTCTAGTCTTTGTTTTGGTCTGTGTGACTCCGCCCACTGGCAGTTTACCCAATTAAAATTCGACAAAACAGCATATTTCATTTGTCATGAAGGCTGCCTTGATGTGTGTGGGTGTGGCTAATAATGTGACCTTTTGGTGATTGGTGATTCTGCAAGAGTATAGTCCATACACAAACGGCTGTTTGGGACTATATTCTCTGTACCACACATACATATCCAAGAGCACAAGTGACTAGTCAACTTCTGGAGACTCATCACCAGTGATGGGAATAACGGCGCTATAAATAAACGACGTTACTAACGGCGATACTTTTTTCAGTAAGGAATGTTTATGTTAATATTTATAATGAGATGTTGAATTTCATGGTTGTGTCTCACATTTGGCGTCAACAACATGAAAGCATGGATCCATCCTGTCTTGTATCAGCGGTTCAGGCTGGTGGTGGTGGTGTCATGGTGTGGGGGATAAATTCTGAGCCGAGCATCCGAATGTGGCAGCAGAAATGGAGACTCATCAGACCAGGCAACGTTTCTCCAATCTTCTATTGTCCAGTTTTGGTGAGCCTGTGTGAATTGTAGCCTCAGTTTCCTGTTCTTAGCTGACAGGAGTGGCACCCGGT
Organism: Danio kyathit; assembly: GCA_903798195.1. NCBI lineage: Eukaryota > Metazoa > Chordata > Actinopteri > Cypriniformes > Danionidae > Danio > Danio kyathit. Next base: position 389,421 of record LR812538.1, on the reverse strand, counting down.
GTGGTCTTCTGCTGCTGTAGCCCATCCGCCTCAAGGTTGGACGTGTTGTGTGTTCAGAGATGCTCTTCTGCAGACCTCGGTTGTAACGAGTGCTTATTTGAGTTACTGTTGCCTTTCTATCAGCTGGAACCAGTCTGGCCATTCTCCTCTGACCTCTGGCATCAACAAGGCATTTGCGCCCACAGAACTGCCGCTCACTGGATATTTCCTCTTTGTCGGACCATTCTCTGTAAACCCTAGAGATGGATGTGCGTGAAAATCCCAGTAGAGCAGCAGTTTCTGAAATACTCAGAGCAGCCCGTCTGGCAGCAACAACCATGCCACGTTCAGAGTGACTTAAATCCCCTTTCTTCCCCATTCTGATGCTCGCTTTGAGCTGCAGCAGATCGTCTTGACCATGTCTACATGCCTAAATGCAGTGAGCTGCTGCCATGTGATTGGCTGATTAAAAATGTGCGTTAATGAGCAGTTGGACAGGTGTACCTAATAAAGTGGCCGGCGAGTGTATTTCGAGTAGCTTTATGACAGATTTATGACAAGTTTACGTGACAAAGACAAAAACAGGTTTATGTCAACAATTTGTTTGTTATATCAACTTAGCATAACCAATGTCATCTTTGCATTTAAAATGACACAACCAACAGTTAATGAAGGATGTCATAATCAAGCATAAAATCTCATTCATGTGTCAGGTCATGATTATAAAGGTTTCATGACTTCTTCATGAGGTTTCATGAGTCTTATGAACACCACTTCAAGTAAAGCGTTACCAAAGCAACTCATATAAACACCCTAATCATGTTATCGCCTCATTCAGATGAAGGTAAATAATTGGATTACTCATGTGCATTGTCACTTCTATAAACCGATGCTACAGTCGCATCTGATGAAACTAGATGTAGGAGCAGTATCAGTTATCAGTGTATTGTGCCGCTGCAACACTAGCCCTGTTGTTTGCAGTGCTGCTGATTGTGAGCATGTTCCAGAGGATGTGGTCAATCTGAGTATGACAAAGCAGCAACACAACCACACTAACTTTCCATCTGAGGTGTTTCTCCTTAAGAGAGCAAAATGTCAGGGTCTTAAAGTAAACCATTCATCAGTCAGAAAGAGTAATGAGGATGGTAAAAAGCAGAGGGCTGCTCGGCTCAACAACACAATTAGCTGAGAGCTTATTTACAAATGTCCCTTTTAGACATTGATTTTTACTCTATGTTACTTTTAACTTTGTCAACTACTAGCAATTAGCGGAATCTGGCTAACGCTCCATTTTGAAAGTCATAATTATTCGCCTTCCTGTGAATTTATGTTTCTTCTTCAATTATTTCCCAAATGATGTTGAACAGATTCAGAAGTTTCTCACAGTATTTCCTCTAATATTTGTTCTTCTGGAGAAAGTCTGATTTGTTTTATTTTGGCAAGTATAAAAGCAGTTCTTAATTTTTTAAACACCATTTTAAGGTCAATATTATTAGCCCCTTTAAGCTATATTTTTTCGATAGTCTCCAGAACAAACCATCATTATACAATAACTTGCCTAATTACCCTAACCTGCCTAGTTACCCTAATTAACCTAGTGAAGCCTTTAAATGTCACTTTAAGCTGTATAGAAGTGTCTTGAAGAATATCTAGTCTAATATTATTTACTGTCATCATGACAAAGAGAAAATAAATCAGTTATTAGAGATGAGTTATTAACACTATTATGATTAGAGATGTGTTGGAGAAATCTGCTCTCTGATAAACAGAAATTGGGGAAAAAAATAAACAGGGGGGCGAATAATTCAGGGGGGCTAATAATGCTGACTTCAACTGTAAATGTGTTTTTGATAAACCTCGTTTCATGAGCTTTACCACTTAAGTACAACCGTGACACTCTACAGACGGTACTTCCTATTCCCCTACCCCTAAACCCAAACCTCACAGGAAACAATCTGCATTGTTACGTTTTCTAAATTCTTCATTCTGTGTGATTTATGAGCCGTTTTTCCTCATTGGGACCAAAAAAATGTCCCCACGATGTAAGCAATCCAGGTCACACACACACACACACACACACACACACACACACACACACACACACACACACACACACACACACACACACACACACACACACACACACACACAGCTTTGTCGTGATTTGCCATTGACTTTCATTATTTTATAATGAAGAAATAGGACTGGGCGATTTTTTTGATTAATCGAATTTACGTTTTAAGACGATTAAATTTTTTATAAAATCGAGGAATCACGATTTTTTTAATAAAGATATTAAAGCAGCTTTTCCACTATCGTGCCAAACCGTTCTAAGCTGTTAGACAACCGTGCTGAATTGTGCTGATAGATTCTGTGTGTTGACGTCGCGGCTCTGTTGATGAGCTACCACAGCTGGCTCAGCGCAAGCGCGCTACCCCATTCTCGCAAGGTGCGCGAGCAGTCACCGGAGGCGTGCGATGCGGCGCCAGGCGAAAGTATAAATCCAGCTTAACACTTAGGGCCAGCGCGTCCATAGGGGCGACCTAGGCAGAATAGTGAGCGAGAACCCCCCGGGTCCACTTTTATCCGCGACACCCACCCCTCCCGGTCCTCACTTTCATCTGCAAACCGGTAAGTTTCTATTTCACTTTTGGGTTGAGGGCGTTCGCCTGGAGCGCCAGTTCAGCTTGCTCCAGCCCCGATTACACTATATACATTACACAAAATAATAAAATAGGCTAAAAGTTTTATTCGTGGCTAGAGCTCAATTAATTTGATTGACATATAGGCAATGAGACCTTTACTTCGCCTGACTGAGCGTGAGTTTATTGCATGCTGCGCTGTATTCGGTAGCACAGATCGCTCTGATCTGGGTGAGAACTTTACCAGCGTCTACATGCACTGCTGAAAGCCTTTTATTCCTGCCTCGCATCGAATCAACAACAACATATATCCATGAAACACGAACTTGCAGACTCTTTGAAGAACGAGGAAATAATTGCACCTAATTCAAAGCCCAGACGTCTGGTTTTTATACCTGCGCACCACCTGAAGGACGGTTACGGCGTGTTGTGAATGTCGGCTGTCACCGCAGAAAGTCAAATCTTTCTTTAATTTGGACTTTTGCTTGAAAGCTTTACGGAGTGGCACAGTAGCTGTCCAAGGTACTGTAGCTATGAATTAAATCATAACCCATATATGCACCAATAAACAAGTCAAATGAATGAATAAATAAAATAAATATGGATTCTTAAATGTCGGTATTGTTTTTACTCCAAAAAAATATCAATACGTTTTGACAAATGTTTTATAAACATAAACTGAGCAATTTCCAACATTTCAGCTATAGGCTGTTATAGGATTCAGTTAAATATAAGATAGACATTTACATATAGATAGATATGTAAAAGGTTTCTGTGGGGTTTTTATTGTTCACAGTGATCTGTAATATATACTGGGTGGTGTAGCTACGCACAAATATTTTCTAAAACGTCAAGCAGGAATTTGTCTATAGGAATGTAATAGGCTACACCTTGTTGACCAATTTATGTATGTATGGCCATTAAAAATACATGTTCCTTAACCAGATGCTTTTTCAAGTTACTTATAAAGAGATTGTTACTTCAGTCATGTTGTTGTAATGTTTTAAGTTGACTATAGTTACACAGTAAAAAAAAAAAAAAAAAAAAAAATCAAAATTGTGAATCGGTCAAACTTTATGAAAACAATCTAGATTTTTTTTGTTGCCATATCGCCCAGCCCTATGAAGAAACAATATTTCCTATCCACTAACACTAATCCTCACAGAAATCAAACAGCATTTTACATTTGGAGGCCGTCATCAGTCAGTATATTTAATAATTACGTTATTTCACGAGGGCTGCTGGCTGAGCCCACACACTGTCTGAATTGTCAGATTTCACTGTCATTGTCTTGACATTTGGTTGCCACAATGCATGGGTTATATATATACACACACACACACTGTATATATATATATGCTTGTGTTTTCCTCAAGGGGATCATTAATAACAATCAATAATTTCAGGTTTTACTGTCCTTATAGGGAATGTGGGAATACCTGGACCACACACACTTTGTAGTTTAAGTAAACAATGACTGAAGTGACTGAATGCATGTGTGTGTGTGTGTGTGTGTGTGTGTGTGTGTGTGTGTGTGTGTGTGTGTGGGGAATTTCCAGTTACACAACTGCCAGCCAGAAACAGGCACAGGAGACTCATCAGACAAACCTGCACAGTTGCTAGGAGACCGATTTCTTAATACAGCACAATATCGACAGTGTGTGTGAGAGAGAGAGAGAGAGAGCGGTCTATCCCCCTTATCGAACGTGTACGTGATGGAAACACACATCTACGACATACTCTCGACTGTCACACTGCTGCTGTTCTACCATTAATATGCAACAGTGTGAACAGAATCAATGAAAGTGCTCTGTGCTCGGCTGTAAATCTTCTTAAAGTGTTGTAAAACCCCTCCTTATATTCCAAACCTAAGAGCTAAGACATGTTTTAATAGTAAGTGTTATCAAATGTGGTAATGTAATGTATTTTTTATTTAATGCCATGTCAGCAACCAAGGCTATTTTCATGGCAGGAACATTTCAATAATAAATATACAATTTAAAAATCATCAAACAAATGAATACATAAATTAAATAAGATTTTTTGTATTAATACAAGATAAAAATTCTAAAATCTTTTCTGGTGTCACTTTGCTAAAAATGTCCTTAAGAGAGTTCATTTCATAAAAAAGTCTTCTGGAATCATTAAAAGCAGGACAGTCCAGTAAAATGTGTTTAATGGTAAGAGGTATTGTGCAGCACAAACACTGAGTAGGATTTTCACCTTGGAGCAAAAAGCCATGGGTTAGTCTTGTATGCCCAATACGACATCTGGTAAAAACCACTTGATCAAATCTAGATTTAAAATGTCTTAAAATTCTGTGTGAGATTTCAGGTTGGATTTCATGTAGTTTATTATTTCCTAATGCATCCCACTCCTCTTGCCACTTGTTTAAAATGTAAACATTGATAAAAGGTCTCATCTCTGATGGAGGAATTTGGCATTTGTTCATCACTTGTTTCAAAGCGTCTTTAGCAGCTGCATCAGCTCGCTCATTTCCTGAAAGCCCAACATGTCCTGGAACCCAGCAAAAAATGATGTGATAAAACTGATTTTGTAGTTGATGAATTTTAGTTAAAATATTATCAATCAAAGGATGATCATTCTTTGAAGATTCCATAACTTGGAGGCATGATTTGGAGTCTGTAAAAATAATAGTTTTCTTTTGCTGGACTTTTTCAATATACTCCAATGCTAAAAGTAATGCACGGGCTTCAGCTGTGAATATGGAGCATTCTTTAGGCAGACTGACTCCATAACATTGTTGCCCAGTCACCATTGCTGCTGCTACGCCATTTTCCACCTTTGAACCATCTGTAAAAATAGGTGAGTGCTGAGAATATTGGTTTCTAATATCCAGATATTGTTGTCTGTACATATTGGGATGAGTTACTCCTTTCTTCTGATGTCCTAAATCCATATTGATTATGGGCTTCTTTAGATTCCAATGAGGCAGTGAACTGAAGAGTATTTGACTTAATATGTCCAGGTTTATGTTTAAATTTTGTAAATGTGGATTAATGCGCAAACCAAATGGTCTGATGGTTTTTGGCTTGCTCTCGTACAACTGCACAAACTGTGGGTTAAAAACTGCAGAATAAGTTGGGTTGTTCTTATTTGCTTTTAATTTAACAGCATACTGTAATGAGAGTTTCAGCCGTCTGTTTTGGAGTGAAGGTTCATTGGCTTCAGTGTATAAACTCTGTACAGGTGAAGTTCTGAATGCTCCTAAAGCAAGTCGTAATCCTTGATGGTGTACTGAATTTAGGATCTGTTTATATGAGTTCCTAGCAGAATCATAAATTATACTCCCATAGTCCAATCGGGATCGAATGAGAACTCGATAAAGACGCAAAAGTACATTAAAATCTGCCCCCCATTTAGTTTTTGCCAACACTTTGATTATATTCATAGCTTTCAAGCATTTGTTTTTTAACAATTTCAAATGAGGGATAAAAGTCATTTTGTTGTCAAAAAGAAGACCTAAAAACTTGATTTCCTTAACAACTTTGATCGGATCCCCGTTGATAAAAAGTTCTGGATCTTGATGAAGAGATCGCTGGATGCAAAAATGTGTACAAACAGTTTTTGTTCTAGAGAACTTAAAACCATTTTCAACAGACCACTGGTTAATTTTGTGAATACATAATTGTAGTTGTCTTTCAATTGTGCTCATATTCTTCCCTCTGTAACAGATACAAAGATCATCTACATAAAGAGTACAGAACATGTTTTGTCCAATGATTTCCACAATGCTATTTATTTTGATGCTGAAGAGTGTGACAGAGAGTATACTTCCTTGAGGAACTCCAAGTTCTTGTTTGTGAGCATTTGATAGAGAATTTCCCACTTGAACTCTAAAGTTTCTTGTAGCAAGAAAATTTGAGATGAAGATGGGAAGCCTTCCTCTAAATCCCATTCGGTGAAGATCTTTCAAAATTCCATATCTCCATGTTGTATCATACGCTTTTTCTAAATCAAAAAAGACAGCAACAACATGTTCTTTCCTTATAAACCCATCTCTAATATAGGTTTCCAATCGAATTAATTGATCCAAGGTGCTCTTTCCACGTCTAAATCCACACTGGTAGTCAGTTAATTGTTTATTTGATTCCAGCATCCAGACAAGACGGTTGTTAATCATCCTCTCCATAGTTTTACATAAGCAACTGGTTAGAGCAATTGGTCTATAGTTATTTGGATCAGAGTGGTCTTTTCCTGGTTTAGGTATAGGTATCACAGTTGCTTCTTTCCAGGAGGTTGGTATTTTACCAGAAGACCAGACAAAGTTAAAATTATTCAATAAAAGCCATAGTGAACTATACGGCAAGTGCTTTAAGAACTGATAATGAATTTTATCTGGACCAATAGCTGTATCATGTGAACATTTTAAAGAGTTCATTAATTCTTCCATCTTAAAAGGTTGGTTATATACTTCCTTGTTATGAGAACAAAAATTCAGTTCTTTACATTCCTGCTGTGCTCGTATTAGCTGAAATTCAGGGAGGCAGTTGTCTATTGATGAGTTCTTTTCAAAGGATTCAGCTAGTGTATTTGCTATATCCATCTCCTTTGTCTGAAGTATCCCTTGTTTTTTAATATGTTGTATATGAGATCCATTTTCCATTCCCTTCATTTTCCGAATCATGTTCCAGATCCTCTTCATGGGAGTATAACAAGTTAAACTTGAAACAAATTGTTTCCAACTTTGTTTCTTTGCTTCGTTAATGATTCTGCGAGCTTGGGCTCTGCAAATTTTGAAACGAATAAAATTGGTGGTTGATGGATGTTTATTAAAAACACGTTCAGCCTTTTTTCGTGTTTCAATAGCTTTTTTACATTGCTCATTAAACCATGGATTGGTCTTTCGTTGTGGTTTTGTTGAGGTTTTTGGAATGGTTTCATCTGCTATGGCAATTAACTGCTGAGTGAAGGATTCTATAGAGATCTGATTTTCTTGGTTTGCTGAAATAAATTTTTCACAACACATAGTTTGAAAAGTGAGCCAGTCTGCTTTCTTGAGTTGCCACCTTGAAGGTCTAAGTTGTACATCTATTTGTGGAAATGTGAGGATAATTGGAAAGTGGTCACTCCCACACAGGTCATCCCAGACCTTCCATGAACAGTCAAGGAAAAGATCAGCACTGCATATTGTCAAATCAATTGCCGTATAGGTACCATGGCCAGGATGAAGATAAGTTTTTGTTCCATCATTCAGTAGACACAAATCATTATTTTCTATGAAAACTTCCATTTTTCTTCCTTTGACATCACATCGATCTTCACCCCATAAAGGATTGTGGCTGTTAAAATCACCCATGAGTATATATGGAGTTGGTAATTGTGAAACGAGTTTATCCAGTTCTTGAGGTATCACAGCATCATGAGGGGGAATATAGATAGAGCATAATGTAATAGCTCTATGTAGAGTAAGTTGAACTGCTATTGCTTGTAACTGGGTATCCAATGCAATTTGACTGTGAATTATATCATTTTTCACTAAGATAGCTGAACCCCCAGAAGTCCGTTGTAAATTTGGTCCACATATACTAAACATTTTAAAACCTTTAAAAGTCAAGTTATCATTTGTAGATAAGTGTGTCTCCTGAATACAAAAAGCAAGCGGGTTAAAAACAGCAGTTAAGTGCTGTAACTCTGCAAAGTTAGTTTTCAGTCCCCGACAATTCCACTGTATTATATGATTGTTTATCCTCAAGTGGGAAAGACAGGTGCAGGTCCTTTGTTTTTACACTTGGGTGAGAGACTGCGACTACGCATAGTCTCAGTCATTTCAATATCTTTAGGATTGTCATTTTTTTTCGATCGACATTTATCTTGATTTGATTGTTGAGTTGTTGTGCTTGAAGTTTTCGTTTTCACTTTTGATTCTCTCTGTTCCAGATATGAGTCTTGAATCGGACCGGTTTGAATGTACACATTCTTTGTTTTTTGGGAAGTTGAATTTTTTGTGTTGCTTATAGTTTGAGGTTTGTCTTTGGATAACCAGGTTAGATCTGTCTGACAACTTGTTGTTGTTGTTGTTGTTGTTGTTGTTTGTGTCTTTGGTGTGACTACAGCAGAATAGGGCTTACTCAGGTTAAAGCCAGGGAGTCCTTCAACTACTTTACGAGCTTCAGGATAGCTCACCTTCCTTGTATGTTTAATTTTCTGTATTTCTTTCTCCTTAAGCCAAATGGGGCAGTTCTTTGATGAAGCTGCATGATTTTCAAGGCAGTTTTTACATTTAGAAGGTTTTGTGCAGTTCATTTCATGATCATCCTCACCACAATTTTGGCAAACAGCCTTATTCTTGCATCCTGCAGATCCATGACCAAATTTCTGACATTTAAAACATCTCAGTGGATTTGGTATGAATATGTCCACAGTGACACTTAGATATCCAAGTTTGATTTTCTCTGGTGGTTGCTGTCTGTTGAAAGTCAGAATGTATGTTCCTGTTTTAATCATCTGTCCATTCTTTTTGATGATCATTCTTTTGACATCAGTCACACCTTGTTGTTTTAATTCAGATGCAATTTCTGTTTCGTCCATATCTTGAAGTTCTCTGGTGCGGATAACACCTTTGCTGTTGTTTAAAGAAGGATGAGGGTAAGCTTTCATAGTAATTCCAGCTAAAGTTGATGCTCGTAGTAAATTTACGGAGTTTGCTTTCCGAGCACATTCCACCAAAATTTGTCCAGATCGCAGCTTTTTGATATCTTTTACTGCTCCTGCAATTCCTGTGATTCCTTTGTGAATTGCAAAAGGGGACAGTTTGGTAAGCGGCATGTCATCAGTCAGAGATTCCAATAAAATAAATCTTTGCCAGTTTTCATTCTCAGATGAGAAAATAAAATCAGTTGTAAGTTCAGCCTCCAAATCTTGATCCAGTATCCGTTTTTTTGTGTTTTGGTTTTTTGCCATGTTAAGTAGAAGTTTGTTCATCATCTCTGCTCCTCACCCACCTCGGAGTCCTACAAGGGGATGTACAGAGCCACGGACATCCACTGGATGTACATCAAGGATACAGAAATGGTATACTTGAGCATATAAACACAAGGTCTATACTACTCAATTGACCCTACGCCAGCGCCTTCTGGAAAGAGTGAAAACTTTATGGTTGATTGTAATCCCAAAATAGTTCCAGGGCAAGTCCTGACAAGCCGATTGATTGGAACGAGCCTTTCCAACCTCTCGTCTAAATGAAGTAGGAGCCAAAGTGATGTGTTGGATAAATGGTAGCCGCAGCAAACCAATATCCTCAAGCACCAGGATCTCTTCCTCCACTGACACGAGTCGCAACTCACGGCCAACAAGTTGCCCCATTTGTCGCCTCTTACGATCAGCAAGGGGGTGCTAGGGACCTATTCTACCCCGGGTCCCCACGGGGGTATCAAATGTGGTAAATTCAATTTGATTAGTTCGCCTTGGATTCCATTCAACATGTTATAGCTTTGTAACATGAACAAAACATGTTGAAGTGGACATGAGCAGCGTCTGTAGACACCTCAGGTGCACAGTCAGTCATTGAGCCACTAAACTGAACAGAAGCCAGAGATGTCGGCTTATATCAGAGTTCAGTCACTCAGACTCACCAGCGGTGTTTCCATCCACCTATTCTAATGCGCATTTGGGAATATCGCATAAAAAAGGTGTTGTATGTACATCTTTGACTGTTCTAAAGCATAAAAACATCATAATATGTGTGCAGATATTCAGAAACATGCTCAGTGAACATTCTTGTTTATCTGAAAAACAATGCTGAAGTCAGATATTCTGCTGTGAACGTGTGTGTTACGTGCTGGAACGTCACCAGCCCACTGCCAGTTTAGCCTATTATATTTCTGAACCCCGGATTGCCTTGGTGGAAAACACAGCGCATTTCATTGCGGTCTTGAAGGCTGCCGCAATATATGCGACATACATTAAAAGCGTCAAGCAAAAAGAATAAAAAGCAGGTGAAAAAGCGTTTTGAATTTGGACAGCAGTACCTAGTTCAACCACTGGGTGTCAATTGTACATACTGCACTTTTAATGGAAACGCCAAGATGCGCATCAATTCTCACAACCTCCTACTCTAGCACTAAATTCTCTGAGCACAAACAAGTTGCTTTGTATAATCAGCACTTCTCGTGTGTGTATTGCCTCTTCTTGTTGAATCACTGAATGCCTCCTCGATTGTAAGTCACTTTGGACAAAATTAAAACACAAATTAAAACACATCTCACATGATAACAAAATGGGGACGGCATTACTGGATAAACTAGCGGAGCGACCACTTTGTAAACCATCTGAAATGTTGTTTTGGTCATCCTAAAATGCCTCAGCATGACTACAGTCATCACAGTGGTTCAGTATTATTACCCACAGAACCGTCCTCAGCATCTGTTTTCCCCAAGAGCTTCTTCTCGCTCCTCCAAACCAGCGAATTCAACTTTTCTTTTTGAGATTTGGAGCCAGTTTAATCAGAAGTGCTCACACACACACGCGCAGGCCTAATAGAATAGAAGAGAACAGAATAGTTAATCTCTATTGTGATTGTGCATTAAATAAAGAGGATTGTTTTAGTTATATTATTTTGTACTGTTTTGAGTCGTTCAGGACGCACTGACACACAACCAAATCATTTGCTGCTGAGCAATTCCATGCAAATGTCAACAATGGAAAGAAAAAGAAGAAAGTTTTCAGCAAAATAGCCAAAGCCTTTCTAGTTTTTTTTGTGGAGGCTTGTACAGTACTGTAAAAACACTCTAAAACGTCTGTCAATGCTTTCCAAAAATAATATTTGATTTACCAAAGTGCCAATTTCAGAATCAAGCCATTTCCCCATAAATGCAAACATGTCAAATAAAATAAAACCAGGTCAAGTTTACCAGGTCTGAATGCGCAACCAGTAGGCAGGTCAATGTTTTGTTCAACCTTTGTGTTAAATTAACAGACGTTTTGTAATAAGATATTGTTTATAACAATACGAACATCTTCAACCCCAAATTTTGATCATTCTGATGATTAACAAGTACGTTTCTTTTTTAAACCACACTACTCTTAAAAAAATGAGGTGTGACCCTCAACCATAAACTTCCTTTGCTTAATCACAACATCAGTCCAAGAAGAGCTTCTCAGAAAACCAGACCCTTCACTGTGCTTGTGCATCTGCATGTGTGGTCGGTGCATGCTTTTGATGTGACACATATGCAAATGTACGTGTTGCACATGTAAAAAAACAAACCAAAAAAAAAAAAAAACACACCATCTTAGCACTGCTGACATAACACAAAATGATATTATTACATTTGGAAAAACAGCAGGTTACTGCTAGTAAATAGTGATATTTTTTAACAAATGCATAAAGCGTTCATTTGCAGACAATAAAAACATTGGGTCTCATTCATTAACTATGCGTACGCACAAACTGATGTGTGAAATGTGCGTTCATTCAACATTTGTCTTCTAACTTTCCCTGAACAAAAATGCTGATTTGTGGAAAGCCCTTATATGGAGTTGGTTTGGGGCGTGTATTATGCAAATTACCACACTGTAAAACCCAATAAGTTAAGGCAACTCAAACCATTTGAGGAAACCGATTGCAACAATCTATTTAAGTTCAAAACCTAATTCTAATGAGTTCTGTGAACTTAATCCGTTTAAGGAAATGAAGCAATTTGAGCACAGTAAAACCTGATAAATGAAGAGGACTCAAACCAACTGAGTACTGTAAAACCCAATAAGTTAAGGCAACTCAAACCGTTTGAGGAAACCGATTGCTACAAACCATTTGAGTTAAACTAATCTAAATGAGTACTGTGAACTTACTCCATTTGAGTTGAAGTAATGAGGTGTTTAATTAACTCATTACCATCAACACTGAGTTCAAAACTCTTTTCACATGAGTGGAATTAACTTTCAGTCAATTCTGAGTTAATTACACTCATTTACTTTGATAACGTTGACTGTTGTACTCTTGTGCAACACGGACGCTAATTTAGAACAGAGACGAACACTCCACATTCACTAACAGAAGAACGAGTTGAAGAACAAACCGATGTGTGTACGCATGTGTTGTGAATTAGTGTGGAACGTTTTCGTGACAAGTTGAAATGCGCGCATAAATACAAAATATGTATGCAAATATTAGTCAATGAGACTCCATTTTTGGAAAACTGCAATACTTTGTGCTATGCTATAATATAACTATAGCATAAGAACCCCATAATACTACATTTTAAAGACAATCATTTTAGTTCTAGTTAAATTAAGAGGACGACAGCACATTTTTTCTGGGAATACAGCCCATGTGTGTTTGAAAGTTGTGCAGCCGACCAATAAGTGAAAATGGTTTATATCCTTCAAATTAAAGCTGCTGTATGGGAGTATTTGACTCTTCTAAAGCATAAAAACACCATAATATGTGTGCAGATATTCAGAAACATGCTCAGTGAACATTCTTGTTTATCTGGAAAACAATGCTGAAGTCAGATATTCTGCAGTGAACATGTGTGTTATGTGCTGGAACAGCTGTCTTTGTTTTGGTCTCTTTAACCCGCCCAATGCCAGTTTAACCAATTATATTTCAGCACCCGGGTTGCCAGATGGTGGAAAACAGCGCATTTCATTCATTCATTCAGTCAGGAAGGCTCTCAAAGTGTGCGTCTGTGACTGAAATGTGACCTCTGGTGGACAGTAGCAGACTCTGAAATGAGCACAGATTCAGAGTTCCACATGAGGTTATAAATTAGCAAATAATATAAATATTACAAGCGTAAACATTAGGTGAGCAGGTTACATTATAACCCCGTGTCCTAACAACACACTACATGACGAGATACGCAGTGATGAGCAATTTGGCTGTTTGCACCAGACGAAACACGACAGAAATGTAAACACAGCCATTCAGAAGCACAGAATAGTGCACTCACTGCACTCCAGCGTAAGGTTTATACTCTAATGATACATATTAAAGCTCTTTAACGTGATTAAATGTAGATGCTGATTCACTGATTACAGCTGTTGGTTGTGACAAAAACTAATTTAATATGGAGAATATCCCTTCTATCTCATGCCGTTACTTTTAGTTAGAACACCATTAAATCAGCCTTTGTTGGTGTCGTCAATCTGGGAACCTGCTCTTGCATGTGTTTTGATCCTACAGTGCAATACCTAATCCAACCACTGGGTGTCTAACTCACATACTGCACCTTTAAAGTCTGCATGAACCAGAAGTTGCTGAGACTTATTTTCAGTATGTTGATGTACCTTCAACAGAAACGGATTATTGAGCAGAGGGCGGGGTTTTCTTTTTGCGCATCATTCCCTTGTAGCAAGTTAACAGTAAGAGGGGCGTGGCTAAGAATATTTGAGGCAAAAGCTGTCAAACTGACGTCAACAAAGAAGCACCACAGAAATGCAGAAGCACATGTTTTCAGATCAATTGCTCACCTCAAAGAATAGCAGTGTGCGCTAGCTAAGTACACATCGTACGTGTTGATTTCCCATGGACTTTAACTTCAGCTTCTAGTATTGTGTTGGGTCATTACTTCATTACTAAATCAGTTGAGAGCACTATTCTTATCTAGCAGATCTGTGCAGCGGCATTAAGAAAGCTGATGACTGCTGAAACATCTCACTCTTCCACAGCTTTTTTTGACTTGACCACAATGCATGACTACCCACAGACACATGAATGGCTCAAGTCAGCTGCTTAGCGGGTTAAATCACAATTAACAACAGAAATAGCCTCAGAGAGACTCCTGTCGGTACCCCCACACACACTCATTCAGATGTTCACCACCAACCACTGATCTGGCAAATGAAAGCCGGAGGTCAATGCAAATGTTGCTCTGCTGGTGCTGTGGTTAGACACATGCTTAATAATGCTGTTTCTGGAGTTTTGAGTTCAACTTGGGTCTGCTTTTATTCTAGATTTGAGGCTGAGAGATGACTTTACAACAATTAGTAAATCATGACAGAAGCACACACAGTTATTGGGCTAGCTTTCAACAACAGATGCTGCTCTAGGCTAGGTTTAAACAGCAGATGGACCTCTAGGCTGGTTTTTTAGTAGCTAGGTATTTAGCAGCAGCGCTCTGGACTAGTTTTAGACCGCATGCGGCGCTCTAGGCTAGTTTTATAACAGCAGACGGCGCTCTAGGTTAGTTTTTGACAGCAGATGGTGCTCTAGGCTAGTTTTTGACAGCAGATGGCGCTCTAGACTAGTTTTATAACAGCAGACGGCGCTCTAGGCTAGTTTTTAACAGCACATGGCGCTCTAGGCTAGTTTTTGACAGCAGATGGCGCTCTAGGCTAGTTTTATAACAGCAGAAGGTGCTCTAGGCTAGATTTATAACAGCAGATGGCGCTCTAGGCTTGTTTTATAACAGCAGAAGGCGCTCTAGGCTAGTTTTATAACAGCAGATGGCGCTCTAGGCTAGTTTTATAACAGCAGACGGCGCTCTAGGCTAGTTTTTGACAGCAGAAGGCGCTCTAGGCTAGTTTTATAACAGCAGAAGGCGCTCTAGGCTAGTTTTTGACAGCAGATGGCGCTCTAGGCTAGTTTTATAACAGCAGATGGCGCTCTAGGCTAGTTTTTGACAGCAGATGGCGCTCTAGGCTAGTTTTATAACAGCAGACGGCGCTCTAGGCTAGTTTTTGACAGCAGATGGTGCTCTAGGCTAGTTTTATAACAGCAGACGGCGCTCTAGGCTAGATTTATAACAGCAGATGGCGCTCTAGGCTTGTTTTATAACAGCAGAAGGCGCTCTAGGCTAGATTTATAACAGCAGACGGCGCTCTAGGCTAGTTTTATAACAGCAGACGGCGCTCTAGGCTAGTTTTTGACAGCAGATGGCGCTCTAGGCTAGTTTTATAACAGCAGACGGCGCTCTAGGCTAGATTTATAACAGCAGATGGCGCTCTAGGCTTGTTTTATAACAGCAGACGGCGCTCTAGGCTAGATTTATAACAGCAGACGGCGCTCTAGGCTAGTTTTATAACAGCAGAAGGCGCTCTAGGCTAGTTTTTGACAGCAGATGGTGCTCTAGGCTAGTTTTATAACAGCAGAAGGTGCTCTAGGCTAGATTTATAACAGCAGATGGCGCTCTAGGCTTGTTTTATAACAGCAGAAGGCGCTCTAGGCTAGTTTTATAACAGCAGATGGCGCTCTAGGCTAGTTTTATAACAGCAGACGGCGCTCTAGGCTAGTTTTTGACAGCAGATGGCGCTCTAGGCTAGTTTTTGACAGCAGACGGCGCTCTAGGCTAGATTTATAACAGCAGACGGCGCTCTAGGCTAGATTTATAACAGCAGACGGCGCTCTAGGCTAGTTTTTGACAGCAGACGGCGCTCTAGGCTAGTTTTTGACAGCAGATGGCGCTCTAGGCTAGTTTTTGACAGCAGATGGCGCTCTAGGTTAGTTTTTGACAGCTGATGGCGCTCTAGGCTAGTTTTTGACAGCAGACGGCGCTCTAGGCTAGTTTTATAACAGCAGATGGCGCTCTAGGCTAGTTTTTGACAGCAGACAGCGCTCTAGGCTAGTTTTATAACAGCAGACGGCGCTCTAGGCTAGATTTATAACAGCAGATGACGCTCTAGACTAGTTTTTGACAGCAGATGGCGCTCTAGGCTAGTTTTTGACAGCAGATGGCGCTCTAGGCTAGTTTTATAACAGCAGACGGCGCTCTAGGCTAGTTTTATAACAGCAGAAGGTGCTCTAGGCTAGATTTATAACAGCAGAAGGCGCTTTAGGCTAGTTTTTGACAGCAGATGGCGCTCTAGGCTAGATTTATAACAGCAGAAGGCGCTCTAGGCTAGTTTTTGACAGCAGATGGCGCTCTAGGCTAGTTTTATAACAGCAGAAGGTGCTCTAGGCTAGATTTATAACAGCAGATGGCGCTCTAGGCTTGTTTTATAACAGCAGAAGGCGCTCTAGGCTAGTTTTATAACAGCAGATGGCGCTCTAGGCTAGTTTTATAACAGCAGACGGCGCTCTAGGCTAGTTTTTGACAGCAGATGGCGCTCTAGGCTAGTTTTATAACAGCAGACGGCGCTCTAGGCTAGTTTTTGACAGCAGACGGCGCTCTAGGCTAGATTTATAACAGCAGACGGCGCTCTAGGCTAGATTTATAACAGCAGACGGCGCTCTAGGCTAGTTTTTGACAGCAGACGGCGCTCTAGGCTAGTTTTTGACAGCAGATGGCGCTCTAGGTTAGTTTTTGACAGCTGATGGCGCTCTAGGCTAGTTTTTGACAGCAGATGGCGCTCTAGGCTAGTTTTATAACAGCAGATGGCGCTCTAGGCTAGTTTTATAACAGCAGACGGCGCTCTAGGCTAGTTTTATAACAGCAGATGACGCTCTAGACTAGTTTTTGACAGCAGATGGCGCTCTAGGCTAGTTTTTGACAGCAGATGGCGCTCTAGGCTAGTTTTATAACAGCAGACGGCGCTCTAGGCTAGTTTTTGACAGCAGATGGCGCTCTAGGCTAGTTTTATAACAGCAGACGGCGCTCTAGGCTAGTTTTATAACAGCAGAAGGTGCTCTAGGCTAGATTTATAACAGCAGAAGGCGCTTTAGGCTAGTTTTTGACAGCAGATGGCGCTCTAGGCTAGATTTATAACAGCAGAAGGCGCTCTAGGCTAGTTTTTGACAGCAGATGGCGCTCTAGGCTAGTTTTATAACAGCAGACGGCGCTCTAGGCTAGATTTATAACAGCAGACGGCGCTCTAGGCTAGTTTTTGACAGCAGACGGCGCTCTAGGCTAGTTTTTGACAGCAGACGGCCCTCTAGGCTAGATTTATAACAGCAGATGGCGCTCTAGGCTAGTTTTATAACAGCAGACGGCGCTCTAGGCTAGATTTATAACAGCAGAAGGCGCTCTAGGCTAGTTTTTGACAGCAGACGGCGCTCTAGGCTCGTTTTTGACAGCAGATGGCGCTCTAGGCTAGTGTTTACCAGCAGACGGCGCTCTAGGCTAGTTTTTGACAGCAAACGGCGCTCTAGGCTAGTTTTTGACAGCAGACGGCGCTCTAGGCTAGTTTTTGACAATTTTGTGTATATATACATTTGTCTTGGTATCATATCAAAGATAGAAATTCCAGTATCATGACAACACTAATATACACACATATATTGTATGTTGTATATATGATGTATATATAAAATATAGGTATATTAAATATATATAGCAGTTACATATTAAAACATCATCAAATTGCAATGTCTGAATAATATGAATTGCACCGTATTATAGTGAGTGGAATCACATTTTCTGTTGCTTGGTGTAAATCTGTGGGTGAAATGAAGTTATTCCAAAAGTAGTAATCAGTATGATATGTTTTTATGTTTTGTGGCTGTGTAGCAGTGTAATAAGTGGGATTTTTGCAGAATAAAGCCTTTCAGTCTTACACAAGAGTGCTCCGTTTTGTGTTGGGCTGCTGATAAACCTGTCAGGCTTTATTCTGCAATAGCAACCTCCTGGATGTACGTTATCACTAATAAAGTATAACCTTATGAATCTATACATCTATATCTATAAATCTATATATACACATCTATCTATCTATCTATCTATCTATATCTATCTATATATAAATACAAACTATAACTTAATGCTATAGATTTAGAGCCGCCACAGCTCAGAGCTTGCAGTTTTCACTCTTAGTTAATCAAACACACAGTCTAAAGTGCAGTTCCACAGAGAGTGTGTGGGCTACAGGAGCGTCTGTGATATTTTAAGGTGGGCACTCATGTAGGTGGTTTTGGTGGAAGGTATGAGTTACAAGGTGCTGCATGCACATGTGCTGGTGTCAAACCCACACAGCCAGCGGAAGTCAAACAACAGTTACCAACCTGCTTACATTAGCAGCCATCAGATCTTCAGCAAAAATAAAACTTGTACACTTTTGTCTTTGTTTTAAGCTCATATCTGAGCGTTTAAGTGCACTATATCACTAGTCTAAAGTCTGGAAACAGTATGGTTAGTTTATGTAAAAGCCAGTTCTGCTTACAATCACCACAATTTAAATACCTGTTTCTCTATAAAATGCAGTTTCAAATTGAATATACTTCTGTGATACAAAGCTGAGTTTATCATCATCATCACCCAGTCTCCAGCGTCACGTGATCCTTCACAAATCATAAAATGCTATGATGACTTGCTGATGTATTATGATCAGATATTATTGGTACAAAATCACTAATAATGATTCGTACAATCATCAGTGCTGAAAACATGCTGTCGTGCTTCATAATATCATGGAAACTGTGATGCATTTTACTTTTAGGTTTCTTTGATAAAAAATGAAAAAGTTTATAAGAAGTTTTATTTGCAGTTTTTTTGGTTGTGATCATATTTGTACCAATAATAATGATCATAATAGAACAGCAAATCATCCCATTATAATGATTTCTGAAGAATCACACGACACTGAAGACTGCAATGATGATGATGAAAATTCAGCTTTAAATCACAGAAATATGAAATGAATCTGAAACTGCATTCAAGAAGTATAATTTTAAAAATAATGAGCAATTCCATGCAAATGTCAACCTTGCCATGAAATAGTTTCCTTCCATTTCCAAAGTACAGAAACCGTATCTAAGTTTTTTGTGTAAGCAAGTATTTTACAGTACTTTAGAAATACTCAAAAATGTCTCTGTTGTGTTTTCAAACTATTATATTTGATTTACCAAATTCACACAAGTGGCAATTTCACATCTGTCACATCCATAACGGAGAGACATCACATCCATAACAACATTTATTCCTCATAAATGCAAAAATATTAAATAAAATAAAATCAATCATGTTTGTTCTATAGAGAGCAGCTCTTATCCTTTTGATTTTTTTGTTTGGGTTGAGCAGTTTAATTGACAGAATTTCTGCAAAGTATGTTGTATACTGTAAACTCACAGACTTTTCTGGTCACATCCATAACGCACGTTTATTTCCCTCATTTAAAGTACAACAGATGTTTACAGATTGATATTTTCCTGATCCCTTAACTCTGTGGCTAGTTGTTTTAGAAAAAAAACACAGATGTTTCAATATAATGTTAGCATCTAATTTTTCTGTGTATTTATGTTTTGAGATTTTACTGCAAATGTCACATCCATAATGCTGGAATTGCATAGTAATATTTCACCATTTTACAGTTTTTCTCATGTTTTTGTCGCCCAAACATAAAACTAATTCTAGCAACATTTTAGCTGATTGTGCAGCATCTCTATCCCTATTGGAGGTTTCAGTATACTTAATAAAAAAACATGCTGAAAATAGATCTGAAAGCAGATATCGAGCCTCTGTTACTCTTTACCTTGCACTTTTTTGTCAACATTTATTATTATTTATTTAGGATATGAG
Source organism: Danio kyathit (assembly GCA_903798195.1). Taxonomy (NCBI): domain Eukaryota; kingdom Metazoa; phylum Chordata; class Actinopteri; order Cypriniformes; family Danionidae; genus Danio; species Danio kyathit. The sequence goes on along the minus strand of LR812538.1, from coordinate 369,446 downwards.
TTTTCACATTCTGATTCCAGTGCCTGATTATTAAAGTGTTTAAATGACTATAATTAAATGAAATATTCTTCAGAATTAAATATGATGTGTACTTTGGAAGAGTGTACTTGCACTGTGTTATTATGTTGTCATTCTGGTATTATATAATAAGTGGCATAAAATGGTCTTAAAATGACAATAATATTGTTTACCGCAATATATTTTGGTGCTATATATCACACAACAAAAAATAGATATTGTGACAGGCCTACACATTTGCACAACTATAATAAATTCGATATGTTGCACAGCCCTACTTTAAATCAAACATCTATATCGATGAGTAAAATGTAGCTAATGTCATTTTAATCATTTTCTGCGCAATATAATTGTAAAGCTTGCTTATAAGTGCTGATTAAAGTCCACATGAAGTGGAAGTTGTTTGAGATTATTATTTCAGAATGTTGATGTACTGAATATTGAGTAGGGGGCGGGGCTTTCTTTATGTGCATCACTCCCTCATAGCGAGCTAACAGTAAGAGGTGCGTGGTTAAGAATGTTTTGGATGAAGCAGTCAAACTGAAGGAGCAAATGGTCAGACTATGATTGAAGATTACCAAAACCTGCACAGATTAGCTGCTCACCTAAAGAATAACAATGTGAAATGAGCACTGTAAATTTTCACACAGACTTTACCACAGATATACACATCAGTTGTTTATAACTTCACTATCTAAAGTCAGATGAACAAAATAAATGAATTTAATCATATTAGCCTGCAGTTCTTTTAATCAGCTAATATTTTAACCACTTTACTGTAGACTGAATGTAGATATATTTCTCTTTTTCACTGATTAGACCATGCAAACACTCTTATGCAACTTTCATCCAGGCCCATCTCATCGTGCTTTACGAACACTCTTTGGTGATGAAACCAGTCCGCCTTCACAATAACCCTTCAGTGAGTCCATCAGTCTGTTTAACCCTCTCTAGAGCAGTGTTTCTCAACCACGTTCTTAGAGGAGCACCAACACTGCACGTTTTAGACGTCTCCTTTGTCCGTCACACCCATTACAGGTCTCTCAGTCTCTGCTAATGAGCTGATGATCTGAGTCAAGTGTGTTTGGTTAAGGAGACATGGAAAATGTGCAGGGCTGGTGCTCCTCCAGGAACGTGGTTGAGAAACACTGCTCTAGACTGTACACTACTCTGTCAGACTTGTGCGAATCATCTAAGGAGAAAACACTCGTCAAAGACACGTCTAATGCAAGCGTCTCTTTATTATGCAGTAGGAGTGTCCGGCCTGCTGAGATGCTCACTGCATACATCTTTGATGTGCAGCCACCCGGCAGGCCCTCGGCTTAAAACGCTGACCACTGAGTTTCTCTTCTTACACAAGAAAGAGAGAGAGAGAGAGAGACCCAGGGAGTAAAGGACAGTAGTAAGCAGCTTGACTATTAAGGCTGGTTTATACTTCATCATGGAGTGACCCACGGCGCCTGCCTTACCATGCTGACCAATCACAGAGCTTGTGCTATCGTCATTTATGACTCAACGCTTTATGGCTCTGCTAGGCTTGTCAAAAGTATCATGTTCGGTAGCAATCGGTACTGAGATTTTAAAAACATCAATTTTCCACTAACATTTGAGCGCTGTTGAGGGCGTTCTTAAAGGCGCAGTATGTAAGATTAACACCCAGTGGTTGAACTAGGTATTGCACTCCAGGAGTGACTTTCCAGCCTCCACACTATCCTATCTATCTATAAGCGATGACATGATAACAACACTAATATTTTCCGTAATAAAAGGTGTTTTGTGCTAACTAGGGCTGCACGATATGTCATTTCAGCATCGATATCACAATGTGATCAATCGCAAAGTCGCATCGCAAGATCAGCAGTGTCAAGTTCAGCTTCAGTTTAAGGGAAATTGGAGTGGAATTAAAGCTGAACCGTATTGTTGAGTGATTGTGAAGCTTGACCTTAATAAAGTGAAAGGGTGCTTGTTTGATTTGTTTTTAAGGCCTTTAAATAATGTGTACAAGAAATTATAACAATGAAAATGTATTGCGTTTAAGCTTTATACAATGAAGACTATGCCGTTTTAAATGCTTGCATTTGATTATTTAACTTGTACTCAAATACAGTTAGATTCAGCAAAAAGAACGCAACTAAATGTGTGCAGATTATCTGGCCTATGATATCATCCCAATCAAGATTAAAGATAAGAGTTCTTCCCAAATTTAGCTATTCAAGTCATCTGGTAAACGATTATATTCATATTGCAATAAATAGTGCAGATTATTTTTACAATAGTCACGCATCCCTACTCCTAACCATCACATAAGATTTATATTTCTATCATTTCTCACAGCTGAACAACAGATAAACTTTTATGACAATGATCACCTCAGGTACTGATTACGTGTGCTTTATTCAGTGCTAAAGGCTACAAATGTGAGATTGAATATCATTTTATGTGACATTTACTGTCATACTGAGAGCAGCGGCAGATAGATTCAGATGCTGAAAATAAAATAAACAGGCTGTAGTTTAAACTGTGACTAATGTTGAAGATAACACTTCTGTGCTTCTGAATGGCTGTATTTAAATGTTTCTGTCATGTTGGATCTTGTGCATATAGCCAAATTGCTTGTCACTGGAATCGTGTCGTGATGCGTGTTGTCGGGACACTGTGATTAGGCATGGGACGATAACCATTTTCAAGGTTTACCGCGGGCTTGAAAAGTCAAGGTTTTAAAACTGCCAAAATTTTCTGTAACACATAAGGTATATTATCAAAACTAATATTGAGTTTTTAATTATTTTCTTTAAAATGCGTGTTTGTGTAAAACAATATACACATGCGCCCACTGCGTGTAATGAAAGACAATGACAATAAGCCTTAAGGTTCATGTGACTTTTTGTGAAGTATGGTACTACATAGCATATGACAATTTTGTTGTTTACATATGACCAGGAATATCCCTCTTTCAGTTAATATAGGCTTCTCTAAAACGGTGAATATTTCTTTAATTTTATTTAGGCTACATTATTATTCTATTGAACAGACCAACACAATCTCACGGCAACTCGTGTTTTGGTGCTGAAGCATACTATAGCGGACTTGTTTTAAAGCACTTCACCCCAAAGGTTATTTGTTATTCTTTATTTCTTTAAATAATGTAGGCTAGTTTTCTTTTTAATGATTAATGATGGAATTATAATGCTATGTTTCATTGTTTATCTTTATTTACAAGTAGTACAGTATTTACAGCTAATGTATGGGTTATTTCTGTCCGTCCACATCCCGTGCCTTTGTGCCACCTGGCGGCATAGTCACAAACTGAGGTCCTACCTAAAAAACACGTTCTTTTTTTAATGCGGCGGCGTTACATTGTGCGCCGGTAATGGTCATATTAAACTCTCACCTACTGTATGTGTAAGATTTTTTATTTACATTTTTTTCTCCAGCAGAAAAGATATCCAATGATGCCATTTTTAAATGGTTAAAGAAATCTGTGTTTTTGAAACTAGTGAAGACAGCAGAAGTCTATGATTAATTTGAGTTATTTAGCCTGACATGTTCACTGCTCCAAAATATTATAACTGTTTCTCAAAATAGAATATATTGTGTTCAAAGGGGGAAACACTAACAAGAATATATTTTAGAGCAGTGACCACCGTGATACCGTGAAACCATGATATTTTTATCCAAGGTTATCATACCGTCAGAATCTTATACCAGCCCATGCCTAACTGTGATGCAATGTAACCTGCCAATGTTTACATCCCTTTCACACCTCATGTGGATTTTTATAACTCTGAATCGGTGTTTTATTTTGGAGGCTGCTGTTGTCCTCCAGAGGTCGCTTTTTTGTTTTTGACTGTGACCGCCATACACTGATGCAGCGTCCATGACTGACATGAAACATGCTGTTTTCCACCAAGACAACCCGGGGCACTGAAGTGGGCTGGTTATAGAGAGCAAAACAAAGACAGACTTTCAGACACTGAACGCACATTTTCAAAGCAGAACATCTGACTTTACCATGTTTCCTAAATATCTGCAAATATATTATGGTATTTCTATGATTTAGAAGAGTCAAAACCGCACAAACAGCACCTTTAAAACAGACGTTTTTGAAAGTTCAGTACAGATTGGTAACAAACTCGATATTTTGATAACCCTAGGCCTATCCCACCCCTAACCCTAAAACTAACCCTCACAGAAATTGTCAAAAGACCCTGTTGAATTACAAGGACACATGTAATAGGGGTGTCAAAATTAATCGTTTCTTCGGTGCACCGCGATGCAGACGGGGACACATTGATATCGGTTCAGTAATAGATCATAACCGGTTATTACACACTGACGTCATTTATCCCCTATGCGCGATGTCGCGGTAGAATACTATGGCGAAGGAGGCGAGGGAGTAAATAAAACACTCCTACTACTAAAAAAGCAGATCTTTCACTGACACTGAGGAATGGTAAAGCATGAGCCGCTATTTCACTACTAGGGAGAAATGCTGTAAAACTCCATCTCTCTCGCTCTCTCTCTCTCTCTCTCACACACACACACTTTGGGCATTTGACCCGCTGGCATGTTCGTGTGGTAAATTTCCCTCCTCTCTGCTGTTTGTGGATCCAGACACAAGCGTGCCTGTGGTGCGAGTTTATTGTATTGTATTTATTCTATTATGGATTACCTGTTAACCGCGTATTATGCGCATATAGACTGACCCGCGGCTGTTTTTTCCGCGTCACTCATGAGTGAACAGAGCTTTCGTTTCTAAAGCCAAGCGCAGCCCTTTCTGTTGAGCGAGCGGGATAATATTTACATTAGTTTATTTGTTCTGAATGCTCGTGCTGTCTTCTGTGCATGTATTGGAGTTTGTCTAAAACATTCACAAAGAGTGTTTTTTTTGAGCAGGTAAAATTAAAGGTACAGTTCATGTATCTGACTGCCTGTACTAAAGGACAAAATTATATTACAAGTAATATATAAATATAAACATATTTCTAGATTTTAATACAATTTTTATCTTGTGTTGTAAAGAAAAAAAATCTAATTATGTATAGAAAGCATCGTCAATGCACCGAGATATCGAATTGAACCGAATCGATGGCATGATAATCGTAATCGAACCGTGAGACCAGTGTAGGTTCACACCCCTAACATGTAATACCCAGATTACACCCATGTCATTATACACATTTCTGTCCTTGTAAAGCACCAAAACCAGCACACACACGCACACACATTCCACAGATCCTAATCACTTCAATATGCCTTAGCCAGCACAAATTACCTGACAAAAACACAAACACTCTCACTCTAAGAACACACACACGCACGCACACACACACACACACTTCCCTTTTTTGAACAAATCATATGACTTCACACATGACACACACTCCCAAATCAAACACATGCTTGAGTATTATATAGACTCTTTCCACAGGAAAGCACTGAATCACACAAATACATACAGCACAATCTTTACTGAGCAAAACTATTTGTTTAGGGGGAAATCTGTAGAATGATGTGGATTTAACCTGACTGTAAAGAGGATTTTTTTCACCTTTATTATGATAGGACAGTAGAGATTTCAGACAGGAAAGCATTGGGAGCAGAGAGAGGGGAAGGACCTCGAGCCGGGAATCGAACTCGGGTCACCGTGAGCACATCAGTGCTATATGTCGGCACACAGTACCACTAGGCTATTGGTGCCGACGTAAAGAGATTTGGACACAGTACAACACACATATCAGCCAATATTTTTTATAAAGGAACATTACCTTCATAGTGTTTACTGTAAGCAAACTAACTTCTGAGAGCAGTACCAGCTCGTGTTCATCGTGTATTATTATTTGTAGACTGCCCCCAGAAGACACGTTTTCCATCTCTATGTACGGCCGTTCAATTCTGAGGAAATGGGACTTCCGGTAATGCTCACCTTTATTTAAAGTCCAGCAGGCTCCTTATATTCTCCACATTGCATTTAAAAGAGAATCCTGAGAGAAACAGAAAGAGAAACACAGATTATTGGTACATTCCTAATGTGATAAACAGGTTTAACCTGGATTATGAGCCGCTTGTCACAAAATGCTGAATTCAATCACTCTGGGACAGTTTAATCCCAATCAGCGCTTCTCCAACCCTGCACTCAATGCTATTAGCAGGGATGGGTTACATCACAAGGCAAAGTCTGAGCCCTCTCAAAACAAATGAAGCCCAACTCAACCACTTTTGGTTGAACAATATACAATATACATCCATTGGTTTTGGTAAAGAAGGATTATCAGTTCAACAGTGTGGGAACAGATCGGTCACACTTTACAGTAAGGTTTCATTAGTTCATGTATTTAACTAAGTATGAACAATACTTCTACAGCATTAATTATTCATGGTTCAACATTTACTAATGCATGATTAAAATCCAAATTCATGCCTGTTAATATTACAGTAGCTAATGCACTCGCAGTTAGGGCTGCACAATATCTCATTTCAGCATCAATATCCCAATCTGTGAATCTCCAAAGTCGAGTCGTGATTATAATGATGAGCAACCACATTTCAGATCACGCGATTTGTAGATGTTTAAAGGTGCAGTATGTGAGTTTGACACCCAGTGGTGGATCTAGGTATTGCACTCCTGATTGAAAACAGACACAAGCACAGGTTGCCAGATTGACGACATTAACAGCAGTGCCTGACTATCGAACCTAAAGGCTGATTTAAGTCGTGTTCTAACTAAAAGTAACGGCACAAGACAGTAGGAATATTCTCCATATTAAAATGAGTTTTTATCCTAACCAACAGCTGAAATGTATATGTTATAATCCGCTTCTGTTTCTCACAGCTGAACAACAGAACAATGATCAGCTCAGGTACAGCTCATGTGCTTTATTCAGTGTAAATGCTAATAATGAGAGTTTGACATGACATTTATTGCCACACTACTGAAAGCAGCAGCAGATAGTTCAGCTCAGATCTGGAGAATCAAATAAACCGTCTGAGATTGAACTTCAGAACTGAGACTCAGTGCAAACCAACACATATCAGTGATTCAGCATCTACATTTAATCATGTTGAAGAGCTTTAATATGTGTTCATTAGAGTATAAACCTCACCATTAAAAAGGGAAAAGGGTCCATTGTGCCATCTTTATTTTCAACTACTGCTTATTCTGAGTATTCAGATATGTGCTGTAATCAAGATCACGCTACACTTTAATGGAGCCGGCTCACATGTCATGTTCACTGTAGTGTTAAATGGATAAAAAGGTCTGCTATTTCTGAGTTAGCTGCGTTTCAGATTGTTTCAGTCCATCAGTGCCCTCACAAAGATGAAAAAAAAAAAAAAGATGACAGAAATAAAATCAGTCTCCAAGGAGAGCCATTTTTAGGACAAACCCATTTTCTTAATTGGTTTTACACTACAGGCAAAAAAAAAATCTACTTAACATGGTTTCAGATACTATAACAGCACTAAATGAAACTGTTTAAGATATATATACACACACGCACAAGACACCATATCTATATCTATGTCTCTATATATTAGAGATGCACTATATCGGAAAAATCTGATATTTCAATACATTATTTTTCTGTGATAAATATTGCCATACCGTTTCAGCACTATTAGATAGTGTTCTGGGAGTCTAACAGTATGCAGGTACAGACATTGAATAACCACAAGAGAAAAAAATGATTTTCTTGCTTTGTTTTGTTGTTTTCACCGTCAGAAGAAATAAGCCACCATCAAGAGATTTTCCTTACAACAAGCTAAATTATCTTCCAGTGGGGAAGTGAAATAATCTGGTTTTCACATTGAAATGCAGACATCTGGACTGAAAACAAGACATCTGCAGCTCCTGCTCAACTATTACAGACTAGACACTGCAGATCTTTGCGATGTGACTATTGCAGATGCACATGTGATATCAATGCTAAAGCAATGTAATGTGCAGCTTTATATATAGACAATGACAAGGAAACAGATGGAGATGATGAGGAGGAAGATGATGAAGATGATGATGAGGAAGACTATGAAGATGATGAGGAAGACGAAGAAGATGAACACAAAGAAGAAAGAAGATGAAGAAGAATAAGACAAAAAAAAATCAAGAAGATGGAGATGAAAATGAAGACAAAAAGAAGAAGATGATGAAGGCGATGAAGATGAGGAAGACAAAGATGATGATGAAGACAAAGAAAGAAGATGATGATGAGGAAGACGATGAAGATGAAGACAAAAAAAGATTATGAAGATGAAGAAGAGGATGATGAAGGCGATGAAGATGAGGAAGACAAAGACGAAGATGATGAGGAAAACAATGAAGATGAAGACAAAGAAGATGAAGACGAGGATGATGATGACGAAGACGAAAAAGAATATGAAGAAGATGATGATGATGAAGGCGATGAAGATGATGATGAAGACAAAGACGAAGATGATGAGGAAGACGATGAAGACAAAAAAGATTATGAAGATGAAGACAAAGAAGATGAAGAAGAGGATGATGATGAAGGCGATGATGATGAGGAAGACAAAGACGAAGAAGATGATGAGAAAGACGATGAAGATGAGGAAGACAAAGACAAAGATGATGAGGAAGACGATGAAGATGATGATGAAGACAAAGACGAAGAAGATTATGAAGATGAAGACAAAGAAGATGAAGATGAAGAAAAGGATGATGAAGGCGATGAAGATGATGAAGACAAAGACGAAGAAGATGATGAAGAGGAAGACGAAGAAGAAAAAATTATGAAGATGAAGACGAAGATGAAGAAGATGAGGAAGATGAAGACGAAGAAGATGAAGATGATGATGAAGATGAAGATGATGAGGAAGATGAAGACGAAGATGAAAGATTATGAAGATGAAGACGAAGATGAAGATGAGGAAGATGAAGACGAAGAAGATGATAAAGATGAAGAAAACAATAATTAAAAAGATAAATAAAATGATGATGATGAGGAGGAAGACGAAGACAAATACTAATAAGACAATGAGGATGAAGAAGAAGAAGAGGAAGATGAGGAAAGAATAATATTTGACATCATTAATGACTGAATGCAGCGAGGATAATAATGTGTTACACACAGCGCTGATAATGAAACACTCGAGATCCCAGAATTTACCAAAATGACGATCTCCGACACAAAGATCTGTACTGCTGAATAAACATAATCATTCTGACGACACTGAAGAGTAAAGAAAGGGTTAATATACCTAACCCATAACAGACTTGATATAGTGCTTCAATACAAAATATAATTACATCAAAATACTCCTCAGATATTTCTTCTTTCTTAAAAAACCTCACTATATTCATCAAACACGTCGAAACACACATGCTTTACAGGGGTAATTCACAAATTCACATTTACTCTATTTACTCTCCCTCACGCGCCTCCAGACTGTGTGTTTATTCTGTTGAAGACAAAAACAGATATTTTGAAGAAAGCTTAAAAAAAAACTGTAACCATCAACTTCCTTAGTAGGAAAAACAATGGTTACAGGTTTCAAAAGATCCTCTTTTGTGTTCAACAGAAAAAAGAAACTCAAAAAGGTTTGAACAATTACAGAGTGATCATTTTTGTGTGAACTACCCCTTTACTAGTCTTCCATCATAAAGAGCCTGGAGACGGAGAGATGTCCAGCCAGACAGCATGCGTGGAGCAGGCTGAGGGGAATCTTTAATTGAGGGTTCGGTTGTATTTTTAGAACAACTAGGACATAAACTACAGGAAGTGCTCACTCCACACGGCTCGCAGAAGAGAAAACCTTCTTTATATGCTGCTACACAAGGCCTGTTTCTGAATATATGCATTTCACTTACACTCCTGATCCTTTGTAACTCATCTAATGTCCTTTATCATGCATCCACCCCAAAGAAGTGCTATTATGCCAATTTTACAAGATCTAAAATAAGTCTCTGATGTCTCTAGAGTGTTTCAGCTCAAAATATCACACAGATAATGTTTTCTAACTCTGGGAAACTCACCCTTATAGGGTTTGATCATAATTGTGGCGTTTTGGTGACTGTTGCTTTAAATGCAAATGAGATTATGCTCTTTTTAGAAGAGGGCGGAGCTACAGACACCCGTGTGTCAGCAGTGTCAGATTCAAAAACAAGACTAATGCCCTATGCTAATGAGGGAAAGATGGGCACTAGTGGGCGGGGCTTTCCCCCTCTGATGACACGTACAAAGAGAGAATGTCAATCAAAGTGTTTCTGCAGACTGTTAACTGTAACACATACAATTAATTAAACAATTAAACCGTCAACAACACAAAGCTGACAGACACTATAGCAGCTGATGGAGTATACACTAACCTGCACATTATTCAGACACTAGATGGAGACAAACAGTCAGAAACAGCTGATGGAGTATACACTAACCTGAGCATTATTCAGACACTAGATGGAGACAAACAGACTAAAACAGCTGATGGAGTATACACTAACCTGCGCATTATTCAGACACTAGATGGAGACAAACAGACTAAAACAGCTGATGGAGTATACACTAACCTGAGCATTATTCAGACACTAGATGGAGACAAACAGACTAAAACAGCTGATGGAGTATACACTAATCTGCACATTATTCAGACACTAGATGGAGACAAACAGACTAAAACAGCTGATGGAGTATACACTAACCTGCGCATTATTCAGACACTAGATGGAGACAAACAGTCTAAAACACAAAGCTGACAGACACTAAAACAGCTGATGGAGTATACACTAACCTGTGCATTATTCAGACACTAGATGGAGACAAACAGTCAAAAACAGCTGATGGAGTATACACTAATCTGCACATTATTCAGACACTAGATGGAGACAAACAGACTAAAACAGCTGATGGAGTATACACTAACCTGAGCATTATTCAGACACTAGATGGAGACAAACAGACTAAAACAGCTGATGGAGTATACACTAACCTGCTCATTATTCAGACACTAGATGGAGACAAACAGACTAAAACAGCTGATGGAGTATACACTAATCTGCACATTATTCAGACACTAGATGGAGACAAACAGACTAAAACAGCTGATGGAGTATACACTAATCTGCACATTATTCAGACACTAGATGAAGACAAACAGTCTAAAACAGCTGATGGAGTATACACTAACCTGCGCATTATTCAGACACTAGATGAAGACAAACAGTCTAAAACAGCTGATGGAGTATACACTAACCTGCACATTATTCAGACACTAGATGAAGACAAACAGTCTAAAACAGCTGATGGAGTATACACTAACCTGCGCATTATTCAGACACTAGATGGAGACAGTCTAAAACAGCTGATGGAGTATACACTAACCTGTGCATTATTCAGACACTAGATGGAGACAAACAGTCTAAAACAGCTGATGGAGTATACACTAACCTGTGCATTATTCAGACACTAGATGGAGACAGTCTAAAACAGCTGATGGAGTATACACTAACCTGTGCATTATTCAGACACTAGATGGAGACAAACAGTCTAAAACAGCTGATGGAGTATACACTAACCTGCGCATTATTCAGACACTAGATGGAGACAAACAGTCTAAAACAGCTGATGGAGTATACACTAACCTGCGCATTATTCAGACACTAGATGGAGACAAACAGTCTAAAACAGCTGATGGAGTATACACTAACCTGCACATTATTCAGACACTAGATGAAGACAAACAGTCTAAAACAGCTGATGGAGTATACACTAACCTGCGCATTATTCAGACACTAGATGAAGACAAACAGTCTAAAACAGCTGATGGAGTATACACTAACCTGTGCATTATTCAGACACTAGATGGAGACAAACAGTCTAAAACAGCTGATGGAGTATACACTAACCTGCACATTATTCAGACACTAGATGGAGACAAACAGTCTAAAACAGCTGATGGAGTATACACTAACCTGCACATTATTCAGACACTAGATGAAGACAAACTGTCAAAAACAGCTGATGGAGTATACACTAACCTGCACATTATTCAGACACTAGATGAAGACAAACAGTCTAAAACAGCTGATGGAGTATACACTAACCTGCGCATTATTCAGACACTAGATGGAGACAAACAGTTTAAAACAGCTGATGGAGTATACACTAACCTGCGCATTATTCAGACACTAGATGAAGACAAACAGTCTAAAACAGCTGATGGAGTATACACTAACCTGCACATTATTCAGACACTAGATGAAGACAAACTGTCAAAAACAGCTGATGGAGTATACACTAACCTGCACATTATTCAGACACTAGATGAAGACAAACAGTCTAAAACAGCTGATGGAGTATACACTAACCTGCGCATTATTCAGACACTAGATGGAGACAAACAGTTTAAAACAGCTGATGGAGTATACACTTACCTGAGCATTATTCAGACACTAGATGGAGACAAACAGTCTAAAACAGCTGATGGAGTATACACTAACCTGCACATTATTCAGACACTAGATGGAGACAAACAGTCTAAAACAGCTGATGGAGTATACACTAACCTGCACATTATTCAGACACTAGATGGAGACAAACAGTCTAAAACAGCTGATGGAGTATACACTAACCTGCGCATTATTCAGACACTAGATGGAGACAAACAGTCTAAAACAGCTGATGGAGTATACACTTACCTGAGCATTATTCAGACACTAGATGGAGACAAACAGTCTAAAACAGCTGATGGAGTATACACTAACCTGCGCATTATTCAGACACTAGATGGAGACAAACAGTCTAAAACAGCTGATGGAGTATACACTAACCTGCGCATTATTCAGACACTAGATGGAGACAAACAGTCTAAAACACAAAGCTGACACACACTAAAACAGCTGATGGAGTATACACTAACCTGCGCATTATTCAGACACTAGATGGAGACAAACAGTCTAAAACACAAAGCTGACACACACTAAAACAGCTGATGGAGTATACACTAACCTGCGCATTATTCAGACACTAGATGGAGACAAACAGTCTAAAACAGCTGATGGAGTATACACTAACCTGCGCATTATTCAGACACTAGATGGAGACAAACAGTCTAAAACAGCTGATGGAGTATACACTTACCTGAGCATTATTCAGACACTAGATGGAGACAAACAGTCTAAAACAGCTGATGGAGTATACACTAACCTGCGCATTATTCAGACACTAGATGGAGACAAACAGTCTAAAACAGCTGATGGAGTATACACTAACCTGCGCATTATTCAGACACTAGATGGAGACAAACAGTCTAAAACACAAAGCTGACACACACTAAAACAGCTGATGGAGTATACACTAACCTGCGCATTATTCAGACACTAGATGGAGACAAACAGTCTAAAACAGCTGATGGAGTATACACTAACCTGAGCATTATTCAGACACTAGATGGAGACAAACAGTCTAAAACACAAAGCTGACAGACACTAAACTGGCTGAATAAAGAATAACATACCTTAGAATGTTGCAACTAACCAATCAGAATCGAGTATTCCACACAGCAGTGTAATAATAATATGTAATAGTCACTTGTTGGTCTGTTTAGCAGAGCCCATCATGGAAGAAACAAATTATCCAGACACTTCATAATTATGATAAGCCAAGTGCTTTTACACGTTACACACTCAATTTAGTGTTTGAAATATGTTTGATAAAGTCAATTCTAATGGATGTTTTTCCTGACATGAGCTGTTACGAACACGTCGAAACAGTGAATCATTTTACAAAGCAACTGGATCAATTGTTTCGAAGCTTTAAAAGGCTTTGTTTCTGCCATCACTAGAATAAAGTGATCATAACTCTTCAATGATCTCTTCACGAATGAAAATTCAAAAAAAAAAAAAACATTTACAGAACTGGGGTGAGTTTCCCAAACAACAACGTAACTCATGGCTGAACTATCATAGTATGATGCATGGTTTGGGAAAAGAGCGATAAAGTGACGAGTGTTTCCCAAACCGTAGTTGCTCTGTCACAGATCCAATCCATCCACGTTAGTTATAACGTAAAACGCCCATAATGATGCTCTAAACGGGGTGGAGGAACTACTTCTTTAGAAAAACACCCCATCATTTTTTGTGCAAATTATATAGTTTCACGCAGACACATTTAAAAACAATAATCCAATGTTAGCTTTGATAAATATAATATGTAAAAAAAATAATAATAATAATAGGTTTTTCATACGTTTCCTTTACAAATAATATTGAGAATATTCCATATTCTATTCTAAAACATAAAATCTCTTAGCTAACACATATTCTAATATATATATAAATCATATAAATCATTAATGGTTGTAATTTACAGGAGACTATTTATTAAGAAAAAATAAAAAAATAAATAAAAATAATAATAATAAAATAATAATAATAATAATAATAATAATAATAATAATAATAATAATAACAATAATGGTGTAACAGATCACAAATATCTCGGTTCGGATCACATTATAGTGTTTTAGTCACGGATCGAACTATTTTTCGGACCAGCCAAAAAGTGGGAGGAGACAAATGTCATTTGCTTTCCATTTATTACAGAAACAGCAGTGCAGGACACTTTTGGTTTTAACAAACAGAATGGAGTACCTGTATATTAATTACACACAAAGTGAAGAAATAATCAGATGAATAAAAATAAACTGTAAAATTATCAGTGCTGTGAGAAACTCACTGTTACTGCTGCTGTAGCTGATAACACTAATGTAGAAATCTCACATTATAATTAGTACAGCCCATATTTATTTCAGTGTCATCTTCAATAAATGATTCAGTTCTTCACTCATTAATCTTCATGTTTCATTGCTGGATGATCATTTCTGAAAAATTATTCAGTGGTGTATTTCTGACGGCTGGTTGTCACCACCTACTGGTTAAATAATGTAATTGCTGCCTACAATTTTCATTATTGAGTGTCGAGTTAAATGCATATGATGGTGATTTAATCTTGACCATAAACATCAGTGGTTTTATCTGAACTATACACTGTTCTCCCAGCACTGCAGTGTTATTTGACTGTTTGTAAACTAAAGACTGAATCTCTTTCTTGATTTTTGTGTTTTCAGATTTGAATGCAGCGATTGAAAGGATTCATAAACATATGCAAATCAGCATCATTTATAGTTTGTGTGGGTGTTGAGATCCTGATCTTTAATGATCGTGCAGCTTTACACTGAATGCATTAATGCAGACTAAACAAGTAGTGACAGAAAACACCTTTAATAACCTAAGAAACACTCCACATCTTCTTCTGTCGTCGTTATATTTTACAGGAAAGCCTAAATGCTTTCATACATGTGATCTGAATGACGCGAGAGGCCATCCGCAGGCCATGTGTGTTGTGAACCGTGGGTTGTGATCAGTACAAATCATGGATCAACTGTGATCCGTTACACCCCTAATTAATAATAATAATTATAATAATAATAATAATAAATTGACATTATTATTAAGTATGATATTGTTTATTTATTTTTATTTTTTTTTGAAAAGTCTACTTTTACAATTTGACACATTCAATTTCATTCATTTCTTCGACAGAAATGTTCTAACCAACAGGCCCAGGGCGTATACAGTACAGATACATTTCTTAACACATAGCCTAACTATAAATTAAGAGCATGAACCTAATATGCCATGTATTTTTGTTTTCACAAGCTTTGGAGACATAACGTAGATTCCGCCTCCCATAGGTCACCGACAGCTTTCGCCATGAGCCACGGCTGCGTTCAAAATGACATAAATGATTTCAAAGTGCACTGCAAAGGAAACGCAACTGTCAATATGAAGATCGCTAAATCTGAACTGTAAAAATTCTTTGAAAGCAAACTACACCTAAGAGAGACGACTTTAATGTTGTTGTTTTAAATCATTCCAAGTTTAAATGTTAGAATGTTCTAAATCAGGGATGTCAAACTCAACTCCTGGAGGGCCACAGCTCTGCACAGTTTAGTTCCAGCCCTAATTAAACACACCAGATCAAACTAATTGAGTCCTTCAGGCTTGTTTGAAACCTACCAGTAAGTGTGTTGAAGCAGGGTTGGAACTAAACTGTGCAGGGCTGCGGCCCTCCAGGAATTGAGTTTGACATGCCTGTTCTAAATGAATAGGGCATAGGGGGGATACTTGGGAATAGAACACAGCCAGGAACTATGTATGTAATGACAGAACTTGCGACCTTAGTTGGCTAACAATGGTTTTTGGAAACACACCCCAGGTCAGGCTCGCTCTAGTGAACTCCCTTCATGCACTACTCTGCTTTTCTATCCTCCATTTTTGCTCTCTCTCTCATCATGTGGAGTTCTCATGAAGATGCAGTCCTGAGGGTGTCTTGCATTCAGCTTTTAGCATTCACTCACTCACTCTCTCTCACACACACACACAGAGATGCATTATATGTCTATAAGAGGGCAGCGTCTCACATTCAAGCGAATGTAATTTACTGACTGGTGGGATTTTCACTGCTGAAGACACAAAGCTGCACTGTTGCCTGCAAACAACACATACGCACACATGTGTGTGTATGAATGATCTAAAACCCAGCTCCACCGCATGAGTTATTCACACAGATCCTCCGGAGACCAGTTGTCTTTTGTTTGGGTCTGTACAATGTAAACACTTGACATGGCTGAGCCCAACAGGAATAGAGCATTTCAGGTCATTAAAGAGGCAGCATGGTGGTTAGCACTGTGGCCTTACAGCAAGAAGGTTGCTGGTTCGAGTCCCAGCTGGGTCAGTTGGCTTTTCTGTGTGGAGTTTGCATGTTCTCCCCATGTTGGCGTGGGCGGTATAGGGGAATTGATGAACTAACTTGGCCATAGTGTATGTGAATGAGTGTGTATGGGTGTTTCCCAGTACTGGGTTGCGACTGGGTGGGCATCTGCTGCATAAAACATATGCTGGAATAGTTGGTGGTTCATTCTGCTGTGGTATAAATAATATAAGGACATTATATGATATATTGACATGTGAATGAAGCAAGTAAACTCAAAATGTTCACGCGTCTATTTAATAGACCAGGCGTGCCCAAACTCGGTCCTGGAGGGCCGGTGTCCTGCAGATTTTAGCTCCAACTTGTCTAAACACACCTACCAGGATGTTCCTAGCAAGCCCAGTAAGAGTTTGATTACCTGGCTCAGGTGTGTCTGATTGGGGTTCGAGGTAAACAATGCAGGACACCGGCCCTCCAGGACTGAGTTTGGGCACCCTTGTAATAGACAAATAGCGTGATTTATTTGCGTCTGGTGTGAACAGCACTACTCAGCTGTGCGTTTAAGTCTTGTATGCACATCTTGACATTTTCATTAAGCATTTTTATGTGATATTCCATAATGCGCATACAAATATGTAGATGGAAACACGGCTAATAAAGACATCTGTGAGCTTTCCAACATGACTGTGGTTGTCCTCATGAAACTGTATGCATCTGAAACAGGCTCTGCTGAAAAACCTCTTACTGCTGAGAAATTAATATAGTTGAAGTGTGAATCTACAAACATTCAATTAATATCTACAATAAGCCAATGTTTCACACTCATACACACTACAGCAGTTGTGTAAAGTCAAGAGAGACAGAGCGTGACTGTGTTTGTGTGATTCAGCTTTGGCCCTGGGGACTGTGAGGAAGTCAACAGTTCCAGCTAATTGAATTCCTTCAGAAACGTCTGCTCCCTAGACAGCAATCATGATGAGCCGCAAACGCCACAGACTCTCTTACAATGGCGCACCATATCGCTGAGGACAGAGTGGCAAAAGTCTCTCCATTTGAATATTTTCAATTTAGTAGGCTGCTTCTCATCAAGACATGCGGTATATCTGTCAGCCCCGAGCTCTCTAATTTAATCCAGACACAAGAAACACCCCTAAACTGTCCTTCAATTGTGTGTAACTAAACCGTGCCATGGTGGTGTTTCAGGTTTTGAAATTGGCTTCTCAAAAAACAAATAAACAAAACGTCAACGCAAACCAGAAGCTGAGGAGACTGGCTGAAACTGAATATTAAGTAGGGGGTGAGGCTTTCTTTTTGCGCATTATTCCCTAGTAGCAAACTAACGGTAAGAGGGGCGTGGCGAAAAATATTGTGGCTGAAATTACGTCAACAGAGAGGGACCGACACGCCAAACGCAGAAGCAAATGGTCTGACTTTGATTGAAGATTACCAAAACAATATAGTTCAGTCTTTAACTTGCATTGATTAACTGTTCACTAGGGCTGCACGATACTGGAAAAGAATGTGCTATACAATATTGTTGTTGAGTAATGAGGAAGAAAGAGGATTTAAGTGACTTTGAACGTGGCATGGTACTGCTCTGAGTATTTCAGAAACTGCTGATCTACTGGGATTTTCACGCACAACCATCTCTAGGGTTTACAGAGAATGGTCCGACAAAGAGGAAATATCCAGTGAGCGGCAGTTCTGTGGGCGCAAATGCCTTGTTGATGCCAGAGGTCAGAGGAGAATGGCCAGACTGGTTCCAGTTGATAGAAAGGCAACAGTTACTAAAGCACTCGCTACAACCGAGGTCTGCAGAAGAGCATCTCTGAACACACAACACGTCCAACCTTGAGGCGGATGTGCTACAGTGTCCTCCCTCGCCATAGTATTCTACCGCGACATAGTGCATATGAGATAAATTACATCAGTACATTATAACTGGTTATGATCCATTACTGAACTGATATCGAATTGTCCGCGTCTGCATATTAGAGTCCTGATCGGGAGGTAACGTCCGATTCCGATCGAGTCTGAAACTGTGTTATCGGGTCTGATTTCCGATCATGTGACTGGATCTGGACATCCCTAGTAGAGGTGAAGTCAATCTGCATATCACATTCTAGATTAGGATACAAAATTAAAAATAAGGTGGATATTACCAGCTTTCCTTTCTTAATATCCATGCATGTTGCATCATTAGTAGCTATATTTATTTTTACGTAAAAAAATGTAGCATAAATAAAGTCTCCGAGTTACGTTGTTATGCTCGATACTAGGGTTGGGCAATGTTGACCAATTTGGCATTTCATAACTAATTAATTAATTGTAGCCTACCGTTTTATCTACCTGACCCACATGGTCTTTGCTTTACCCATAACCAAACCATAAATAAATAAAGTTACACACAAATTATCACCTGTCAATCACTTTTTTCCGCGGGACTCTGGCATGAGTAGGCAGAGCTGATCTGTGTCCTTATAATGGCTTTTTCCCACAGCTGGTGGAGGAGACGAGAGTTGGTTTGGAGTTCACTGTAATTTGTATTGTGATTGATGATAACTTCCTTATTTTATTACTATTATGAGGACATAATAACAAGTAAAGATGCTAGAGCTCGACCGTTTTGGTTGCATATGCTCCCGAAATTTTATGTGACCTAAAAATATATTTGGAAGCATTTGTGCTAGTGCATAAATTGTTGCTGTGCGACCTGTTTTCACTGCAGAATCCTCACCGCGTGCGCGGATTTAGGAGACATTTATGCAGAATGCATCTTTGCACCTAAAGACGCCAAACGCAGCGCTCAGGAACAGATTAAAGCAGTTGTTATGTGAACTTGCTGACGTAAAAAAAGCCTGCAATGCTTGCCCCGCCTTTGTGCTCTTCTTATTGGCCCACTGCTCTAGAACTGAACGCGAATGGATTGGTTAATATCAGCTGTCAATCACTCAGTCAATGCCTTCTGCCTTTAGATAACAGGAGCTGAAAATGTGAAGCGCTGAAGAATGAAAATAACACTAACAGATTTAGTTTTAGAAACCACCTAAAGTTAAATAATGGCACATCTTATTAGTGATCATGTGCTGAATGTTAATCCACCATTTACACTTTTCCAAGAGTGGAGAAAAGACTTCCAGTGGCTTCAAATCCGCTATGAAAATAACTAAAGCCATTCACTGTAAAGTCTGTGGGACGGGGTTTGCAGGTAACAGCGTTTGCCACTGAATCTCCACATTGTAAGCCCGAGAGGTGCTGTATAATCCTTCATTTAATCCTCACCATGCTGTCAGCCGTGCAAGCGGCAGCTATATGTACAATTTAACACAGCTCATGAAAAGACCGTTATTGCTATTAAGATGACATGCAAATAAT